>CM046043.1:8179401-8457331 GCA_025215565.1 Flaveria ramosissima | reverse complement strand
AATAGCAAAGTCGATCTAGGACTCGCACGTTGCGGCGCGGTCGTTCAACGGGAAAAAAATTGCGTAACAACGTTGAATTTCACGCATACGTTACAATGTGTTAACTCTTAAAATTGAGATCGAAATGTAAAACAAAAAAATTGTGAAACATGAAAAGTATAAATGACTAAAGTTGAAATTAGAAAATTATAGAGGTTAAATTATAAAAGATGTAAAAGTATTGAGTTCAAAATAAAACATTAAAATAAAAAAAAACAAAAAAAGATACAACTTTTTAATGCTTATTGTACAACATTGATGCATCCCTAAGTTAGTAATTAGTAATATTTAAGTATTAATATATTTGGTTTTAGCACAGGTCAACGAGTTGGGGTGATCGGATGGGTATCACTTAGTACTATACATGTCCCGTGACACAAGTTTCAAAAAATAATGTTGTATCATACTCAAATACCCATCTTATATGTTTTGTGTTTTTATATCAAATTTGTTCATTTTCCATCGCTAGCTATTCATAGTGAAATATAAAAACCTATATTTCCATTTTAATAAAAATACAAATATGTTGTATACATGTAAATAATCTATTTATATATTCATATCTCATATTGTAAATGATTAGTAAAAATATCAAATGTTAATACAATGAAGTAATGGTTAATCACAGTCCAACAATGAATTAATCGTGAAGGTGAAGGTATCTCCAACAAGTCTGAGCAACTCTTACAAGTTAAAGTGGAAGAATTTTATAACGGACACGCAGAAGATGCATGGTCGGACAACATACAAATTAAGTCGATGATAAAAGAGACGATTGATGGATGACTCAAGTGCGGATCGATGGTATAGCGTCATGGCAAACTAAACAAGTTGAACTTCAATTTCTCAAGTGAACATCGAGCTCATACATCATTGGGTATATTCATAATATTTCACGCTTATGATAGTCAAATACATATATGATATATTTCGCCTAGATTATCACCGGCTGGAAGCCTAGAACGATTATTCAAACGTGTTTAAACTTAAAAAACTTTACCTGATGCTTTACTAGACACTACTAGACCAACGAGGCTTGAGAACACTCCTGGAAGCCTTCATAAACATTTTAAGAGCTCTGTAATGGTGTAGATGAAGCAAAAGTTCGATTCTCAATTTATAGGCTACACCAACCAATCTTACGAACCGTAAGGCCAATGAGGTTATGGTCTGTATGCCGCAATTTGACGAGTTACTATCATGTATCACGCTACTGATGGTTCACTTGATCCGCGATGATCTAACGCACCATAAGAACCATTGCTACGACCCCTAAGATTGTTCTTGTCATGCTTCACACGTGGCACCCCGTACGATAACCTAGGCACCAAGTTACGGACCGTAAGGCCTCACTATTATGGTGCATAAGATCCACAAAAATTATTTTTTCTTTTAGTGATGTGTTACACTTTGTTACCCTATTTCACGTCATGCTTCTACTAAAAATATATATTTCAGATCATGTATTTCTTTTATTTTACATATGCATATCATGAATTTGTTGATGAATGTATTGTGTATTTTGTATTATATTTTTCAAAGTTTTAAATTTGCAAGTTACATATACGTAACCACATCTGCAATTTATTGAACTTCATAACAATGTGAAAAGAAAAGTCTAACATTGTAAATTAAGATAGATAGAGAGAAGATAAGAGAGAGATATAGAAACTATAAAAGATAATGGATTACTTTTTTGTTTTGACTAATAAAATATTTTTATATAAATCTTTTTATAGCAAGTTACATAAATGTAACTTGTATGTAACTTGCAAGTTACATATATGTAACAACAAGTTTATTGATTTTCTTTGGTTTTCATAGTTTTTAGTTATAAACATGTTTTTCAATGGAACCATCGTATAATTATGTTAAAATAAAAATCTATAAAAAGACTAAATTGTCAAAATTTCTAACCCAACTTAACCCAATAAGCTTTATAATTTTATTTTATTTAAAAAATCATTTACCCCACCTAATTTAAATAAAAAATAAATTCGTAACCAAATCCTTAACTCAATTGCGAAATTCGGTAGAGAGATTGAAGAAAATACAAATTTACGAGGGTCAAGAACAAGAAGTGCAAATCCAAATTTGTTTAACTGTGTCAAAGAAATCATTTCGATATTGTAATTTTGTTTTGTTTATTGCTATAACAATTATCATCATACTAATTAATTTTTTTTAATTTATATAAGTTTATTTTTTTAGAGTCTATTTATATTAGAACAAAACACCTGAAATCTCAGGAAAGCAGCTTTGGATATAAGTACTCCAAACGAAAGCACATTCGATACACTACTGGATAGGGTGGTGTGGTGCAAACACTTTTAAAGTACTTTTCACACATCTATTCAAGCAAATATGTTAAAGGATTTCTCTAGACTTTTAAGTCATTATTAGTGATCTCCAAATATTTAAAAACTTTCAATAATGAATATAGAATTCATAAATGTTAAATGTCTATATTTTAGTATTTTTTTCATCTCTACTTAATTTCTTTTATGAACAACAAGCAAAAGATTTAATTCCACAAGAACTGATAAAAGCTAAAAAGAATGACGACACTGATTACAATCATAAGACCAGAATCATCACACAATTACAACATAACATATCTAGATTTTTAAGGCTCGAAACTCCCGGACACTTTACATTTCCTCCTATTGGATAGCCAAGAATCGGATTGAATTTTGATATCGTCAATGATCTTATCCACCGGACATCTTTTGATAGAGTAATGTTGGCATCTCGATACCAATAATTATAAGATAGTTAAATACATAAATAGTTAGCCTTTCACATGTGAAATGATGAGTGAAGTAGGTATATTTATTGGTCAATTGGTAGTTACTTTACCCGTGGAAGTGGCGCCAAAATAACTACCTGTAACTGTCAAAACTATGGCTATAAATAGCCATGTGGTTTGTCATTTGTGGACGTATGAATGTGAGTATTATATGTTTCATTCTTTGCGTTTTTGTGTGTGCAAGTGAGTTTGAGTATCAGTCTTCAATGAGCCTGCAAATTGTGTTTAATCTTTGTGATCAATTTGAAGAAATCAAAGAAACCTCCATGGTTGCAGAAGAAAAAGAAAAGCAAGTGGAAGAACCATACATGTTCATACTATAATCATATAGGCCATCATCGAAAGGTATGCAAACAACGAATACTAGATGGTGAGTTTATGGCAATGGGAACAGATTTGAAATGCTGGGATGACATATGGTTGTAAGCCTTAGTAAGAAACGACATCTAAGTAGAAACAAAAACTTGTTTAAAATCTTCGAACCATTATTTGGCATTGAAGCAAAACCGTATGACACGAAGGTGATTTATATGAAATAAAAGGGCCACAACATGATTGAATGCAGTAGTACTAAAAGATTGATTGAAACCGTGTACTATGTGAAAGTGTTTGATATTCACAATATTCTCATGTCTATTACAATGGTGAACCATTCCTATAAGTAATACAAGGATGGGAGTAATTACAGGGATATAAACTAGAGAAAGATTGACTAAATCAATTATTCTAAATATAAACAATGGACAACTAATACACAATCAATACCAATAATAGTGTGAGCCATATTATTGGTTAACACGCCCCCGCAGTTTGAGCCGTAGGCAGTCGGAGGCATAAACTGGATCGAAACTTTTGAAATAAGTGTTTGGGAAGTCCTTTGGTGAAGATGTCGGCGTACTGGTAGTCAGCTGGAACGTGGAGCACTTTGACTGAGCCGAGCCGTACCTGTTCCCGAACAAAGTGGATGTCCATCTCGATGTGTTTCGTCCGCTGATGTTGAACCGGGTTTTCGGCAAGGTAGACAGCAGATATGTTATCACAGTAGACAATAGATGCATGATGCACAGGGACATGTAACTCGAGTAACAAATTTCTGACCCAACTCAGTTCCGCAACAGTGTTGGCGACCCCCCTGTATTCAGCTTCAGCGCTGGAGCGTGCCATAGTCGACTGACGTTTAGAAGACCAAGAGATGAGATTAGCGCCTACGTACACGCAATAGCCAGAAGTCGACCTCCGCGAATCCGGACACCCGCCCCAGTCCGCATCAGAGTATGCGGTTAGTTTTGCGGTCGGCGAAGGTGAAATAAGTAAGCCCTGAGATATGGTGCCCTGCAAGTAGCGGAGAATGCGTTTCAGAAATTGAAAATGCGGTTCCCTTGGGGCATGCATGAAGAGACAGACTTGTTGAACTGCATAGGAGATGTCCGGTCGAGTAATGGTTAGGTACTGAAGCGCCCCGGCCAGGCTGCGGTAAAGAGACCCGTCAGAGAAAATAGGACCATCATTGGCACTGAGTTTAGAGCCGACTTCAACCGGTGTGCTAACTGGTTTACAGTTAGTCATGTTGGCACGAGACAAGATGTCGGCTGCATACGTGGATTGAGACAAGAAGAGTCCATTAGATTGCTTCTTAACTGCGATGCCTAAAAAATGGTGTAAGTCCCCGAGATCAGTCATGTTGAATTCAGCAGTCAATGTTTTGATAATGTCTTGAAGAAGAGTATCACTGGAAGCGGTGAGAATGATGTCATCCACGTAAAGAAGTAGGTAAGCCATATGATGTCCCCGATGGTAAACAAAAAGTGAGGTATCGCATATGCTGCTTTTGAATCCACACTTGGCCAGATAACCTGCAAACCGTTGATACCACGCTCTAGGTGCTTGCTTCAAACCGTAGAGTGACTTAGTGAGTTTGCACACATGTTTTGGGTGAGTAGTGGAGGCAAAACCAGGCGGTTGGAACATGTAGACGGTCTCTTTTATCGTGCCATGCAAAAATGCGTTTTTCACATCCAGTTGATGGGTGGACCAGCCTTTAGAGATAGCTAAGCTGAGAACAGTACGAATAGTGGTCGGTTTAACGACCGGACTAAAGGTCTCGTCACAGTCAATACCAACCGTTTGACTTTTGCCATTAACGACGAGACGCGCTTTGTGTCGTTCTAACGTACCGTCGGCATGAAACTTATGCCGGAATAACCACATGCAACGAATTATGGGTGCATCAGCAGGTCTTGGAACAAGTTCCCATGTATTATTAGCCAATAGAGCTTCATATTCATCAAGCATAGCCTTTTTCCAGTTTGGGTCATTTAAGGCCGAGAGATGAGATTTGGGAAGGGGGGACATGGACGGACTAGTTTCGGTGTGTAGAGAGAATGGAACACGTGGTTTAAAAATGCCGGATTGGGAGCGAGTTTGCATCGGGTGTGAGTGTATGGGTGGTGGAGGGATCGGGTGTGGATTGGACGGGCTAGCGGGATTGGCTGATGGGCTACTGGGTAGGGAAGGTGGAGTGGAGGGATGGGGTCCGAGAATGGAGGGAAGATCATGAGGTGGAGGTGAGTCGGGTGAGGTGACTGGGCCGCTAGTGGATGATTGGCTTGGTGCAGGTGGGTTTGTTGGAAGTGGGCTAGGAGGGAAGTCACAAAAGGTGGTAGGGTGAGTGAGAATAATCGGTGGAGGGTCCAAGAATGTGTGTGTGGGTGCTGGTTGGGAGGTATTAGCAAAGGGAAACTGGTCTTCGTCAAACGTGACGTGTCGGGAAAATATGGTTTTCCCCGTAGTAACATCAAGACACCGATAGCCTCTGAAATTAGCCGGGTATCCCAAGAAAATACAAGCCATGGATCGCACGTTTAATTTATGTGACCGAGTGGCCGAGGTGTTAGGGTAACACAAGCAGCCAAAGACACGAAGATGTGTGTATGATGGTTGACGAAGGTAAAGGAGGGATAATGGGGTACGAAAGGCATGGAGTTTTGTAGGAAGAATGTTGTGTAAATATGAGGCTGTATGAAGGGCTTCAACCCAGAAATTGGAGGGTAAAGACGCATGTGTAAGAAGGGTAAACATGATTTCATTGAGACGACGAATCATGCGTTCGGATTTACCATTTTGTTGGGAGGTATGTGGACACGAAAAACGAAACTCGATCCCATGTTTGATGTTAAAGTTTTTGAACGTGGTGTTATCGAATTCTCCTCCCATATCACACTGGAAAGTTTGAATGGGTAACCGAAACTGTGTGGTAACAAATTTGTGAAATTGTTCAAACATGGAGAATGTTTCAGATTTAAATTTTAATGGGTACACCCAAGTGTATTGTGTGTAGTCGTCTGTTAATACCATATAATATTTATAGCCAGCGTGACTTAAAATAGGCGATGTCCATAGATCACAATGTAACAAAGCAAATGGCATTAAAGTACGGGAATTAGAATCTGAAAAAGGCTACCTCTTATGTTTGGACAATTGACACGAATGACAAAGAGATAATGATTTAATCTTATTACATGATATAAAATGTCTAGTACGAAGAAAATCCATAATTGGTAGACCCGGATGTCCAAGTCTATTATGCCAAAAAGGAGAGGTCGGTGCGGAGGAGACAGAGATGTTGCAAGCGGTTGCGGAAGCACTGGGAGTAAGAGGATATATATCACTCGAACTGTTGTGGCGACTCAGGATCGTGCCATCCTTGAAATCCTTCACAGAAAAGCCAAAGGGGTCAAATTCAATAGATTTATTGTTATCGATATTGAATTGACGCACACTGATTAAGTTTTTGACTATGTTAGGATTGAAAAGAATTGTTTTGAGGTGTAAAGGTTTGGAAGAGATGCTTAAGGTGTGAGACCCAGAACCCAAAACTGGAACTTTTTGACCATTACCAACGATTATTGACTCTATAGGCGAATAATTTGAGAAATTGTGAAGTGTACCTGAATCATAAGTTACGTGAGAGGATGCCCCAGTATCAAAGTTCCACTGCCCGCCGTCGGAGTCAATGGACAAAGCGTGGACTGCATTGGCAAGTTGGGTTGGTTGAAGTGGATCCACAGCTGCATAATGGGCCTGAGCAGGCCTGCTGGAAAATTGGGTGGAGCTCCTGTTGGGCCGAGGTGGAGGTGGAGCCCAGCCGTGAGTTGGGAAAGGGCATGGTGGTGGTGTCCAGAATGGTGGGGCCCAGTAAGGTGGATAGTAAGATTGTTGGGCCTGTTGATGTTGGGTGTGAGGAGGTGGGCCACGGTGATTGGGGTTGTTGTTGTGTTGGTGTCTAGATGGGCCACGATTATTGTTTCTGGAGTTGTTGGGCCTGCGGTTTTGAGTGGAGTTATTCGGCCGGTTTGAGGGAGTTTGTTGGGAGGTCAAAGCTGCTGCAACAATCGGGGTTGGGGCAGTGGTATTACGGGCAGCCATTCGACTTGCATCCGAGAGAAGTTGATCAATAGCATCTTCCCAAGAGGGAAGCGATTGATTCAAGATGGCTGCGATCGTCTCATATTCCCGCGGCAAACCGCGGACAAGGTGAAGAACCCGAAGCTGGTCATCCATGGGACATCCGAGAGAGACAAGTTGGTCGGTGAGATCGCGTACCTTCTGGCAATAGGTTTCAAGATTGGGTAGAGAAGCAAGGGTCAGATTAGTGAGTTCATGTTGAAGCGCTTGAATCCGTGGTCCTTTGTTGTTGACAAAAAGGTGTTTAACGCGCAACCAGGCCGCAAGAGCTGTGGACTCATCGGTTAGAACCCGTACCAAAAGGTCGTCGGACAGTGTCCCGTAAATCCATTGAAGGACCACGGCGTCGATCTTTTCCCATGCAGAAAAGTCGGGAGAGGTTGTAGGAGGTGCCGGCGTCCCGTCGATGTGATTCAGTACATCGTAACCTTTGACATGAAGCATGAACAGTTTTACCCATGATGAGTAGGACACTTTGACGCCATCGAGGACCCGAATCTTGTGTTGAATGTTAGACACGGTGTAGACGGGATGAAGAGGTTGCGTCGGTTTGGGGCCAGGATGAACAGTGTCAACAGGCGGGTTGGTTTTGTTGTTGGAGCTTTCTGCCATGGAGGTGGAATAAAGACAAAGGTGAAAGTAAAATCGGAGATGGTGCTCGATGGAGAAGGGAAGGATGGCTGTGACTTGATCGAGATCAAGGAGAAAAGGGTGATACCATGAAAGTGTTTGATATTCACAATATTCTCATGTCTATTACAATGGTGAACCATTCCTATAAGTAATACAAGGATGGGAGTAATTACAGGGATATAAACTAGAGAAAGATTGACTAAATCAATTATTCTAAATATAAACAATGGACAACTAATACACAATCAATACCAATAATAGTGTGAGCCATATTATTGGTTAACACTATGTGCCAATGTTGAACAAAAATGTACTCAGTTTAGAACAACTGATCTTACAAGGTTACGAGGTAATCTTTGAAGGGACAATATATCATATCACTAAAATCTTTAAAAAAGATTGCAAGAAATCCTCTTTGAATGAAAGGATGGAACAAGAAGGCATGGCTTAGGAGTATGAAACTAATGAACATCGTTATGGCTATGAATAACCCTGTGGTCTGACATTGGTGAATACTAGAATGGTTCCCGTGTAATGCGGCGGGATAACATTTTACATCTGACACGTGTTCCTAATTTTTGTTATTCTTGCAGTAATATTACAAAACTCTATTATATTTAATAAGCTAAAATTTAAAACACCAAATAAATGAGTTTTGCATGACGACTTATATATTTACGTATTAACTTATTGTACCTCACAGAATATAGATCGGTTTAGCAAAAAAATTACACCAAAACATTTAAAAAATACACAGGTTACAATTGTAGTCTCAAAAAGTTTTTAAACATGATAGATTAAAAGATATAACTGAAATCTTAAAACAAATTAAGTTTTATGGTTTATATGTAGATAATATAAAATTTTATATAAGTTACAGTAAGTGTAAGTTTATTATATGACTAATTGTAAGGGATAATCTGTAAATAATATTAAAAATACTATTTTACCCTCAAAAGTTATTGTATCTTATGCAAATGAGTTTGAGTGTGTGTAATAGACGACATCTTTGCTTGATTGAATTTTATTTTATTTTTTCTGTTTTTTTAGATCTCTACCAATTTAGAAATAAAAATAGCAAAGATAATCTCGATTTTTAATATTATGGAGTGGACTTGAGAATTAGATGGTCAAGAACATATTAAGTACTAATATGACCCAACACTGCTTGTTAGTTGGATGTTGGATCTCTTAGTTTTTATATGTGGGCCTGTTTTCTTGTTGGGCTGAAATTGAGAGGATAGATGGGCTGTACTTTTGATCTGTTGTTTTTGAGTTGTGGGCCTAATTTTTTGGCGGTAAGCTGCTGAGAATCATAAGAGATAGACCAATTCACTTTGTTTGAGATAAAAGAGATTATATTAAGCCTGGTGTTTGTTTCAGCTGGATCAAGACCTAAGATAAAAGTCATATAGTTATTTGCATATAAAGAATTCAATTCTAATTAGACTGATATAATAAATAGTAACTAATTTTGTTCATGTGTCATCATTTTAACTTATTGAGATTCTTTTTCTCATTTATTTTTATTTATCGTCACATGTTACGATTCTAGCTCGCAAATATCCTTTTTTATTATATTTTTTAATATTATTTTTATATTTCTTATGTTAAGCTTAAAATATTTTTTAATAATTATTGAATTTTCATTACAAACAATGCAATTCTCCTTTACCGAACCATATAATACACCGGTTTTTAACCTAGTATATAATAAAAAGAAAATACAAACTTTGATGATAAGATAAATGTTACTAAAATTATAAATAAAAGCCAATTAAAAGAATAGTTTATATAATTTGTCCAAGTTAGTATAAAAATTGTGAAAATCACATAGAATTTCGTATATTTTACTTTAATTGTAATATATCAAGCATTCACAGCCCATTCCTCATATATATGTGAGTGAGTGTTAGTATTATGAGAGATGGTTGTAAGTGATTGTGAGTGAAAAATGTAAAAAATTTATGGGGATTGTACCATGTTTCCGCATATTTAGAGAAACACAATACAACCTCATATATATTTTAATATTTTTGAAATTGGTTATGAGTGGATCAGAGAGAAAATGCAATGATAAATGTATGACAAAATATTATTTGACGAAAAAGAAAAGAGAAAGATAATGATATTTAGTATAATTATAAGGATAGAGATAGGGATGGATTGTGAATACTCTAATAGGCTATCTTACACTATTGTACTTTGGAAGGAGGATGTTGGAGGTGAAAGGAAGAGCCCTCTTCGGCTTTAAGACCACTCATGATCCCTTGTACACCATTACTCTTGTATCCTTTGTATGTGATTTTATGCTCCTAGGCCTCCAATTGAGATATGAAATTATTTTTATAAAGTTAATAAACTATTAATCATTTGTTTAATATTTATAGGTTATCGTCTTAGAACAAAATTTACTAGTAGTATAGAGGAATCAAGATGCATGACATGGATAAATGTATGCAAAGATGAATGCTAATTGCCAAGAGAAGGCTTTCCAAGTTAGCACAAGATGCGTCAAAGATCGACCGGTAACAATACCAACCGTGATCCCTCAGAAATTTATATATCGACAATCCGTTGAAAAATGAGTTAATTACACGACTAGTCCATTTGATTTAGTGAAATAACAACACTGGATACTAACTTTTTAGTAACAAATTATGGGTCTGTGATTTCAATGTTGCAAAAAAATAATTAACTTCTAAGACTAACTTTGTGAAATTTTCCGTTATATTTGAATAAATACAAAAATCCCTTATATAACTAGAGAGATTATTTATGTAATTACTCCTATATTAATGAGGATGAATTGAACAGTTATTTTGTGTTTACTTTTCTTCATGCCTATGATACAAGTGACTGTTGCAGTGCTTCTTCTCTTATTATGTGTTCACTGCCTGGATGTTCTTTTGGAGAGAAACTCTCCGGTGATGATGGCGATGTCGCCGGCGATGGTGGGTCTCCGCCTCTTCGTTTTTGTTCGTTTCACGATGCATGTACCGGTGTCGTCACTGTTGGTCTTCCCCTTCTTCCTTTGTTTTACTTGGGCCTCTCTGCCCTCCACCGTGGTCATTGGCGGTGCCTCAACCCGACCTTGCGGCCTTGATGTCGATGGCGCTATAACAGACGTGATGATGATGATGAGGATTAGCTCATTTGAGACATTGTGCCTTTTTGTCGTAGTTGGTTTGAAGTTCATATGGCATGATGATTCTGTTTTCAGATTTCCAATATTTGATGATAATTAGTTGATACCTGTATTTGTAAAAAAACCAATTCAATGATAATGAACATCGTTTAATCTAAGGCCGATGTCGGGTTTAGTTGAAGTTACGCCTGCGTTTGCTATATGGTTGTGTCTATGCTTAGGAACATTGATATGTTGATGATGACAACCTTTCACTCATCTAACACTAATTTGGCTTAAAACCTGTTGGTTTTGATCGTTCTGTTGGGTATGTTGGTGTTTTGATGCTTGGTCCAAGTGAACTTCAAGGGCTGTGATGACATACCGGAGTGGTGTCGTTGCTTTGGCGTGGCTATCGTTTATGGTTAAAGCCACAACCGAACGCTGGTTTTGAGCTCGAGCATGACAATTACTATGTTTCAAGTTGTTTTAGTTTGTTCATCACGCGCGCAGATGGTACATACTACTATAATATGAAGGGCCATTTATATAAAAGACGACACCACCAGATCCATTCACCACCAACCTGCCTCAACCAGCAACCATCGTCGCAACCACCACTAGTTCCATTTACCACAACATTTAACCTAGTCAACCCACCACCACTTCCTACCACCGATCATCGCCCTCCCACCTCTATATCGTTCAGTCACCACCGACCTTAACCCACCAATAGCACCACCCACGCATCCCCCCCCCCCCCCCCCCCCCCCCCCATTTTGTTCATATACTTCGTCGCACCCCCTCCCCCGGGCACAATAAACTCTATCACTTTCTCCTAACGACGCCTTCTAGTCTGCCCTAATAACCCCAACCACCATCTACTGCCGCACCACTTAAATTCCACCACCAGCCCCTTCGTCCGACAAGAAGAACCAAAGAAGACATCAAATCATTCCATTGATCTACGAGTATAAAAATCACATCTTTATAGATCTAATATGAACATGATTATTCAATTAACAGATTCAACAATTAAAACCCAAAAAAGTAGTATGAACAGATCGAATCTAGGTCAACATTTTACGTCACACAAGATAGATCAAACATACATTATGGTAGATCGAACAAATATGTGATTAAATATAAGCAAAATCAACCAAAGTTGCCAAAAACTATTAAAATTCATATAAAATCTTCTACCGTTGGACCTATGGTGATGGTGGAGGTAGGGGTGTTGATCGGGTTATTTAATCGGGTTTCGGGTTAATCGGTTCAGGTTATTCGGTTTTTCAACGTTGAAAGTCTACCCGAAACCCGACCCGAATAACAATCGGTTTAATCGGTTTCGGGTTGTTCGGGTCGGGTTTCGGGTATTAAACAATAAGCTTAATTTAGTAGATTTTAGTGACTTTTCATTTAAAATTTTATAAAATTAGTGGACTTAAATTAGTTTACTTTTATAATTTATAAAATATGCTTAAATATATATTTATATACAAACAATTTAATCAATTTGAACAATCTAAACAAATATATACATATAATTTACTTTACTATAGTATGGGTTGATCGGGTTATTCGGATTTCGGGTTAATCGGTTCGGGTTATTCGAGTTTTTGAGGTTTGAAAGTTTATCCGAAACCCGACCCGAACAAAAATCGGTTTAATCGGTTTTCGGGTTGTTCGGGTCGGGTTTCTTCGGGTACGGGTGAGATCGGGTCGGGCTGTGGAGTTCTCCTTTCATCCACAGCCAATACATCCAAAACGCATTGGTGGTATTAGAAGCCAGACATAACTTATGAACCATGAATCTCTCCTATCCACCGCCGATATAGAATTTACGTAGGGTGTCACAATCACCCCCCCCCTTTTGGACTCATCGTCCTCGACGAGCCTGAGAACTCACCATCCTTGATGAGGTTTGTCCCACTATCCCGAATAGCACAGGAGTGGCTTTGATATCATTCTGTAATACCCGACCACTCACACCATCAATATTGTCTGCTTTGCTCACGAGTAGCTCACGGATTTGCTTTTGATTGCCCGGGTGAAAACTTTCCATGGAGGTCACCTATCCCTAGATTGTTGTCATCTTAGCACGATTAACTGTGAAGTTCTCCTATTATCCACAGCCAAGACGCTCAAAACATGTTGGTCATATTACAGGCCAGACATTACTTATGAAGCATGAATCTCTAAATGTCCACCATCGATGTAGGATTTACGTAAGGTGTCATAGAATACATATTAGCGAATTTAATTTTACATATTTTATGATGTATCTTACTTTTTGTTACATTTAACTTGAGAATACAAGGTTCTTTAACTTGAGAGTTCAAGGTTCAAGGCTCAATGTTACAATTAAGTGTCACATCAACGTGTATTCCATTTCCTTTTCCAATTCTTTATTCTTTTTATCTCAGCGTTTGATTTGAAATGTTTCCATTAGGTCCACACGCAAAAGTTATAAATACGTTATGTGGGTGGAATTGGAATGTTTGATTGTTTTCAAGTGCTTTAGAGTAAATGATGGGCCTCACAAACACTTTCCAAGTTGGGCACCTTTATAATTTATTTTTAGGCACCTAAGACTATATGGAGTGACAACCGGGAAAGAGCGAAGAATTCCTGCCCTGCGTGGAAATAGTACTTCTCCCATCGTAGTTCCCCGACCTGGTAAATATTCACCGTGCTTCACCGGTATCATCATGTCATTTTTGACCATTAATCCAATAATACAAGAAAACCAGGGAAAATCATGATGAATCTATGTAAAATAGGAAAAATTAGACGAAAATAAATAAATGTATATATATATATATATATATATATATATATATATATATATGTATATAATTTTACGCTGATGTGATAACCCGAAGAAATCGAGTAACCTGAAATGACTTCACCTCCTTGAGACTACTCCATCATGAGAGTTTGGTTTGGTGGGTTGGTTGACATTAAAAGAATGAAAAGAAAATCAAAATTCAAAATTTGGGGGCGACTTTTTTTTTCTTCACTTACTTTTAGTCGGTCAAGTACTCAAGGGTACAACATTCAACTTTTCTAACGAGACAATTATAAAAATAATCCACATGGTTTGATTATATTATTTGTTTGGTTTAATAAACGAACGAACACGAATAAAAAAAATCCATCCATTTAGTTACGAACGAATAGGGTTAGAGGTTGCGTTCGTTTATTAATGTTCACAAACATTTGATGATGTATTACTTAACGTTCATATGCGTTTGTTCATTTAAAAGTTATGTTTGATATAATTATGTAAAGTACTTCTTTATTTTTTGTGGAAATTATATAATGTTTGTGATTTTAATTATAAAATCAATATATGATAGTTTGTATTTTTGTTTTAGTTTGTGTTCATTAATGTTTGTGTGCATTTGTTTGCTTTCGTTTATATTCATGAACAAATTTATTTTCTTAATGAACAAACACAAACAAGAAATCCCGTTCGCTAAGCGTTCATGAACAGTTTATTAACATGTATTTTTCTAATGAACGAGCATGAATATGGCCCCGTTCGTGTTTGTTTGGTTCGTTTACAGTTCTAGTTGTCATTTAGTTTTAAGGTTAACTGACGGTAATATTATTATTTTGTACATTTTTTTTCGTAGCTTGTCTTTTATTTGTGTATTTTAGAGGAAAAAAATAGAGGAGAACATAAAATAACAAATTTACTCTGAGTTAACACCAAAAACTGATAACAATTTAACGGTAGGTGTACTTGTGTAACATCTCATAAAACTTTTGACTCACTTTATAATTTTTTAATTATAAAAATCTAACATACAATCTGATTGTGACATCCGTCACTTTAAGGTCCGTCAATTGACGTGCTTGTCTGTCATCTATTCTATATTTGGTCATTCCTCATCATTATTTGACTTATTATGTGGATATCATGTGTGCAATGTTATCGTGTGTGTGCATTCGTTTAAAAACCGTGTGTGAACCCTAAAAAGACCTTTAAAACTTTCATTTTTGAAAACGCTAAATATATCATTTTATAAATATAATAAATGTTTTAATATAACCATTTCTTAAGTCATGACAACATTAAAATACTTTTACAATTAATATAAAACACCTAACGAAGTCGTTTTTCAACCGAACAAAATTTGGGAAAACTCGGGGGTTAAGTGCAGGGACTAAACTTGTAATTTTGGAAACTTGGGCTGGGTATAAATACCCCATTTCCAGCCCTAAACCCCATTTCATCATCTTCTTCATCTTCATCTCCTCTTCACACACTAAATCACCATCTTAGCACCAAATTCGACCCGAGAGGTCTCGTTTTCTTCGTCTTGACATCATCTACAGCTTAGACTACCCTTCCTTAGCAGGTAGTTGTCTTTGGTTGTCCATTTCTTAGCCTTTTCACGGCTGTCCAAACTAGGGTTTCGGGTGTCGGGTTCAACCCGAACACACAAGGTCGTATGGGTGCGTGTGAGGTCTCTTTGCTTGTGTTTTATGCTTGTACATGTTTGTTGAGTGTTTCTGGAGGTCCTTGTGGTGTAAAACCCGTGTTTAGAGCGGCTCGGGGGCTGCTCCTCCCGACCACAGTCGCGATTCTGCAGATTGGGCGACTGGGTCATCCATGCGATTGAGCCGTGCGACTGAGTGGGTCGTGCGACTGGATCATGCGTCTGAGTCAATCGCGCGACTGAGTTGTGCGACTAGGCATGTCGTGCGACTGAGTTGTGCGACTAAGTGTCTGTGTGCGATTGAGTCATGCGTGCGAATGAGTGTATGCGAATGAGTCATGCGATTGAGTGATTGTGTGCGATTGAGTCAGGTGACCGACTGAATGTGTGCGAATGAATGTGATTCGCACGACTGGGGTCCAATCGCACGAATGAAGGTTCAGTCGTACGAAAGTAGCTAATTCGCACGATTGAAGGTTGATTCGTGCGCATGGAAGTTGAGTCGTGCGTTTGAGTGATGTGTGGTACGACTGAAGGCCAATCATACGAATGAAGGCTCAATCGTACGAATGAAGCTGATTCGCACGATTGAGGGTTGATTCGCACGAATGGAGGTTGAGTCGTGCGTCTGACCTTGTTATGCGACTGAAATTGTTGTGTTTGATCCCTTGTGCGTGGCGTGAGTATGTCGTGTGGTGTCGAGGTAACACTAACACAATTATGCCATTGTTTGGCCACAAATATTAAA
The DNA here is from genome assembly GCA_025215565.1 of Flaveria ramosissima. Classification (NCBI taxonomy): domain Eukaryota; kingdom Viridiplantae; phylum Streptophyta; class Magnoliopsida; order Asterales; family Asteraceae; genus Flaveria; species Flaveria ramosissima. The sequence continues at coordinate 8,441,060 of CM046043.1, read as the reverse complement.
GTCAACGTGAGAAAGGGCACAGAAACTATTTTGAGCAAATATAAACTAACGCTTTACGAACGACCAAATTGACTTATAACTATTGACACTTATTCAATGTTTCTTCGATAACAACGATACTTTTACTTAAACATCATCATTAGTGGCAACAATGTCTTGTACTTGGATCCACATAGGATCTAGTACGTGTGTCAGTCTGTGTGTGTTGTACGCGACCCATCCGATACGACCCGAACCGACCCATCATTATTGCGCGCTTATACATATATCATATCATTAATGCTATACAATAACTGTCAATAGGTGTTTGACTGTTTATTTGCATTCAACATTTGGGATACATCGATCATACATACTTACCACTTAACAAGTGAGTTTCGTGGCCTCTTTTTACGCTTATACAATATTTCAATCATTTACAAATTGGGGGAAAAGTATGCTTACACAATTTTTATGCTGTACAACTTACATACATTTTACATACAAGGAATCAACGTGATACTGTGTTGCAAGTACTATTTGATACATGCTTGGGTCTGCTGTGTGGTTCTATCTTTGCAACTATTTAATTCCAGTGTGGGAACCGACGGTTAGGTATTGGTAGTACTACTGGGTTGACACCCCCACCCTCGTTCGATGGTATACTAGTTGGTACCATCAGTGGCCAGGAACGGGCCCTTGGGTGAATATATGCCGACAATTTCTTTGTGTACGTCGCTAGGTTTGGTTGCAAAGCTCATGTCATGTGATATTTACTTGTGTAATAACTGTATTCACGGTATTCCGACGCGCTTATATATTACAGCATCACTTACATTTTTATTACATAAACCTGCGAACTCACCAACAATTATGTTGACCGTTTTAAGCATATCTTTTCAGGTGAACATGCGAGTCCAGGAATCTAGGTGTGCTGCCTTAGTGGAGACCCTAGGGTGCATTTTTGGGACTTAGCTCATTTTGATAAACAATCTTTTTGAACAATGTTATCGCATGTAAACAATTATCAACATTTGAACTTGTTCCCGGGTTGTGGGAATTAACATTTACATTTTCATCATATGTGTATATGTGCTATCATTATCATGATGTTTATGGCTATGTGTTGTGGACATTGACTAAACACGGCACAAGTCCCCTTGTCGTCGGGTGTCGTCATGACACGCATGTCATCATTTATTTTATTGCTCTCTATCGCTTACCATGTGTTATGACGATCCCGGTCTCGTTACATCCCCGTGTTTCCGCTTTTAGCGGGGGTGTGACAGATTGGTATCAGAGCCATTGGTTATAGAGAATTAGGCAATACGCTTGACCTAGACTATAACCTAGGAACCTTCATGTAGATTTGCATGCTAGGACTCTGTATGCATATTATATCTCGTGTATGTGTTCCTCGCTGCTTGATTTGCTCATCTATTTGTTATGTGATCTTTCTACCCTATGAGAGAGCCCTTGTGCTCACTCTTTTATGGGGATGCTTCTATTGGATCTTCAGTTCCCTCTGCGCGCCGAGTTAGTTATTAGATCCGGGTATTAACCCGAAGAGATCATCACAGATCATGTTATTGCGCTTGACCTTGGACATTGAGATAACTCTGAGGAGGAATATGTCTGAAACCTCGAAGAATGAGGAAATAGACAACCTCCGCTAGACTAAACGTGATTGTATGCATGGACTTACAACTGTTATGATGGATTATTATGGATATAATGTAAAGGAAAGTCGGATGTCATGTAACCGGATCGGGCATCATTCTCGGTACATCGTGGGTGTGGTGGGAACGCTGCGGGGAACCCTATATATAAACATCACCGGTATACCGAGAATATGCTTGAAATGGGCTGCATGGTGGTCTGGCTGACCGGAACATGAACATTGGAATTTGATAAGTGGAATACATTTGTATCTTATGGTGACTAAAGCTGATATGTTACCTCTTTTATGATTAGAACATGCCGCCTCGAAGAGTCACCCGTAGCAGTAGTGGCGGGAGTGAAGCCCCAAGGGGCAGAGGCCGAGGCAGAGGCAGAGCACCAAGAGCAAACGACGCTCCTGCCAGTAACAGTCAAGAAACAGGGAACGCCGACATGGCAGCCCTGATCGCTCAGCAATTGGCCGCGCTGATTCCTACTATAGTGGCCCAAGTGAGCGACGCACTTCAACAACACACACCCTCACGGGGATGGTGGCAACGATGATGGAGCCCAAGGTGGGATTGAAACTGAAACGGGAAACGGGAACCCGACTGGAAACGAGAGCAACCAGGAAACCGGGAATGGTGGTACTGCCGGTATCGAGACTGGAGTGGTCAATGCTCGTCGGGGATGCTCGTACAAGGAGTTTGTGGCTTGTAAGCCAAGGGAATTCGATGGGAAAGGTGGGGCGATAGCCCTAACCAGGTGGTTGGAAAAGATGGAGGCAGTAATCGACATCAGTGAGTGCCTCGACAGCCAAAGGATCAAGTATGCTACTTGTTCTCTACAGGGTAAAGCCCTAACCTGGTGGAACACTCAGATTCAAGCTCGAGGAAGAGAGTCTGCGATGCAAATGTCGTGGGACGAGTTCAAAGCCTTGATTACCGAGGAATACTGCCCTCTCAACGAGATGCAGAAGCTGGAGCATGAGTTTTGGAATCATGCTATGGTGGGGGCAGGGCATGCAGCTTATACTGATCGTTTTCATGAGCTTGCAAGATTGGTTCCGCATCTAGTCACGCCGGAATCAAAGAGGATTGAAAGGTACATTTGGGGACTTGCGCCTCAAATTAGAGCGATGGTTACAGCAGCCGCTCCTCCTACTATTCAAAGCGCAATTCTGAAAGCAGGCGCTCTGACTGATGAGATGGTTAGAACAGGGGTTTTGGGCCGAGGGGCCGAGAAAAGGAAGGATGTTGGGGAATCGAGCCGGTCGAGTGCCGGAAGGTTTGAGAAGAGGTCTAAGCCGACCAGGAATTTTGTGGCCGTGTCTCAGGCCAGAAGAGAGTATGTGGGGCCGCACCCCAAATGTGACAGGTGCAATTATCATCATCCCCCAGGGACACAGTGCCGGGTGTGCGCTAACTGTAAGCGCCCGGGTCATTTGGCAAGAGATTGCAGAACCGCGCCAAATCTTGTAGCACCCGTCAACGCGGTTAACCCCGCCGGGAATGCAAGGGCTTGCTTCGAGTGTGGGAGCCCCGATCACTACAGGAATATGTGCCCCAGACTGAATCGGGCACCGGGTCAACAGGGGAACAACCAGCAACAGGTGTTGGCTATCGCTGGGAATCAAGGCCCGGCTACTCAGGGAAACGCAGCTCGGGGACGTGCATTCGTCATTGGAGCTAATGATGCTCGTCAGGACCCGAATGTTGTTACGGGTACGCACTTACTCAATCATCACTTCGCATCTATATTATTTGATACTGGAGCAGATAATAGTTTCATTTCTTCCGAGTTTGTGCAATTGCTTGATTTGAGTCCTAGTAGGCTAGAAACTAGCTACTCTGTAGAAATGGCCAATGGTAAGGTTGCTCAGGCCGATGAGATTATTAGGAAGTGTTCGTTGACGCTGGAGGATCATACCTTTGAGATAGATTTGATACCCTTCGAGTTGGGAAGCTTCGACGTGATTGTGGGTATGGATTGGTTGTCGCAGAATGGAGCAGAGATTGTCTGTCGAGACAAGGTAGTACGTATCCCTATGCCAAACGGGGAAGTACTCAAGGTTCAGGGAGAACGACCGGGTAAGAGCTTAAAGCTTATTTCCTGCATGAAAGCACGCCAGAGTCTACGAAAGCAGTGCTACGCTTTTCTGGCTCATGTAGTTGAAAAGAAGGACGAGGAAAAGAAACTGGTGGATATTCCAGTGGTACGGGATTACCCAGAAGTGTTTCCAGATGACTTGTCTGGTTTACCTCCTCCACGACAGGTGGAATTCCGTATTGAGTTGGTTCCTGGAGCTACACCGGTAGCGAAAACGCCTTATCGACTAGCGCCATCCGAGATGCAAGAGTTGTCTAGTCAGTTACAGGAACTATTGGAGAAAGGTTTTATTCGACCGAGTCATTCGCCGTGGGGAGCACCGGTACTATTTGTCAAGAAGAAGGACGGATCGTTCCGTATGTGCATCGATTACCGTGAACTGAACAAGTTGACGGTAAAGAACCGATATCCTCTCCCCAGAATCGACGACTTATTTGATCAGCTGCAAGGAGCTTCGTATTTTTCAAAGATCGATCTTCGTTCTGGTTATCATCAGCTAAGGGTTTTCGAGGATGACATACCGAAGACTGCGTTCAGGACTCGTTATGGGCATTATGAGTTCTTGGTCATGCCGTTCGGGTTGACCAACGCACCAGCTGTGTTCATGGATCTAATGAATCGGGTGTGCAAACCTTACTTGGATAAGTTCGTGATCGTGTTCATAGACGATATACTTATCTATTCCCGATCAAAAGAGGATCATGTAGAACATCTTCGGGCTATTCTGGAGCTACTACGCGAAGAGAAACTTTTCGCCAAGTTCTCAAAGTGTGAGTTTTGGCTGCGGGAAGTAAAGTTTTTGGGTCATGTGGTTAACAAGGACGGGATTCACGTAGATCCCGGCAAGATCGAAGCGGTGAAGAAATGGGATACGCCCCAGACACCATCAGAGATACGGCAATTCTTAGGATTGGCCGGTTATTATCGTCGCTTCATAGCGAATTTCTCAAAGATCGCGCAACCGTTGACCCTGCTTACTCAGAAAGACAAAAAGTTTGACTGGGGATTTGCACAAGAACAAGCGTTCCAAACGTTGAAAGAGAAGCTGTGCAACGCGCCTATATTGTCTCTCCCAGACGGAACCGATGATTTTGTGGTTTACTGCGATGCGTCACATCAAGGATTGGGATGTGTATTGATGCAGAAAGATAAGGTGATTGCCTACGCTTCGCGACAACTTAAAGTGCACGAAAAGAACTACACCACTCATGATCTTGAGTTGGGCGCTGTAGTATTTGCACTCAAAATTTGGAGGCATTACTTGTATGGCACCAAATGCATCAAAGTTTCCCCTTGGAAAGGAGTCGTTCGATTCGGAAAGAAAGGGAAGTTAGCCCCAAGATACGTTGGACCATTTGAGATCACTGAAAGGATCGGTCCAGTGGCTTACCGGTTAAGGTTGCCACAAGAGCTTAGCGGTGTGCATGATAATTTTCACGTGTCAAACCTCAAGAAGTGTTTGGCCGATGAATCCCTTTACGTGCCAATCGAGGAAATCAAGATTGACGACAAGCTTCATTTTGTTGAAGAACCCATTGAGATCATGGATCGAAAGGTCAAGCAACTGAAGCGCAGTAGGATACCTATTGTTCGCGTAAGGTGGAATTCAAAACGAGGGCCGGAGTTTACATGGGAACGTGAAGATCAGATGAAACTCAAATATCCACATCTTTTCGAGGATGACACTCTTGGACCTAACTCCAGCTGAATTTCGGGACGAAATTCTCTCAACTGGGGGATACTGTGACATCCGTCACTTTAAGGTCCGTCAATTGACGTGCTTGTCTGTCATCTATTCTATATTTGGTCATTCCTCATCATTATTTGACTTATTATGTGGATATCATGTGTGCAATGTTATCGTGTGTGTGCATTCGTTTAAAAACCGTGTGTGAACCCTAAAAAGACCTTTAAAACTTTCATTTTTGAAAACGCTAAATATATCATTTTATAAATATAATAAATGTTTTAATATAACCATTTCTTAAGTCATGACAACATTAAATATACTTTTACAATTAATATAAAACACCTAACGAAGTCGTTTTTCAACCGAACAAAATTTGGGAAAACTCGGGGGTTAAGTGCAGGGACTAAACTTGTAATTTTGGAAACTTGGGCTGGGTATAAATACCCCATTTCCAGCCCTAAACCCCCATTTCATCATCTTCTTCATCTTCATCTCCTCTTCACACACTAAATCACCATCTTAGCACCAAATTCGACCCGAGAGGTCTCGTTTTCTTCGTCTTGACATCATCTACAGCTTAGACTACCCTTCCTTAGCAGGTAGTTGTCTTTGGTTGTCCATTTCTTAGCCTTTTCACGGCTGTCCAAACTAGGGTTTCGGGTGTCGGGTTCAACCCGAACACACAAGGTCGTATGGGTGCGTGTGAGGTCTCTTTGCTTGTGTTTTATGCTTGTACATGTTTGTTGAGTGTTTCTGGAGGTCCTTGTGGTGTAAAACCCGTGTTTAGAGCGGCTCGGGGGCTGCTCCTCCCGACCACAGTCGCGATTCTGCAGATTGGGCGACTGGGTCATCCATGCGATTGAGCCGTGCGACTGAGTGGGTCGTGCGACTGGATCATGCGTCTGAGTCAATCGCGCGACTGAGTTGTGCGACTAGGCATGTCGTGCGACTGAGTTGTGCGACTAAGTGTCTGTGTGCGATTGAGTCATGCGTGCGAATGAGTGTATGCGAATGAGTCATGCGATTGAGTGATTGTGTGCGATTGAGTCAGGTGACCGACTGAATGTGTGCGAATGAATGTGATTCGCACGACTGGGGTCCAATCGCACGAATGAAGGTTCAGTCGTACGAAAGTAGCTAATTCGCACGATTGAAGGTTGATTCGTCCGCATGGAAGTTGAGTCGTGCGTTTGAGTGATGTGTGGTACGACTGAAGGCCAATCATACGAATGAAGGCTCAATCGTACGAATGAAGCTGATTCGCACGATTGAGGGTTGATTCGCACGAATGGAGGTTGAGTCGTGCGTCTGACCTTGTTATGCGACTGAAATTGTTGTGTTTGATCCCTTGTGCGTGGCGTGAGTATGTCGTGTGGTGTCGAGGTAACACTAACACAATTATGCCATTGTTTGGCCACAAATATTAAAGTCAACGTGAGAAAGGGCACAGAAACTATTTTGAGCAGATATAAACTAACGCTTTACGAACGACCAAATTGACTTATAACTATTGACACTTATTCAATGTTTCTTCGATAACAACGATACTTTACTTAAACATCATCATTAGTGGCAACAATGTCTTGTACTTGGATCCACATAGGATCTAGTACGTGTGTCAGTCTGTGTGTGTTGTACGCGACCCATCCGATACGACCCGAACCGACCCATCATTATTGCGCGCTTATACATATATCATATCATTAATGCTATACAATAACTGTCAATAGGTGTTTGACTGTTTATTTGCATTCAACATTTGGGATACATCGATCATACATACTTACCACTTAACAAGTGAGTTTCGTGGCCTCTTTTTACGCTTATACAATATTTCAATCATTTACAAATTGGGGGAAAAGTATGCTTACACAATTTTTATGCTGTACAACTTACATACATTTTACATACAAGGAATCAACGTGATACTGTGTTGCAAGTACTATTTGATACATGCTTGGGTCTGCTGTGTGGTTCTATCTTTGCAACTATTTAATTCCAGTGTGGGAACCGACGGTTAGGTATTGGTAGTACTACTGGGTTGACACCCCCACCCTCGTTCGATGGTATACTAGTTGGTACCATCAGTGGCCAGGAACGGGCCCTTGGGTGAATATATGCCGACAATTTCTTTGTGTACGTCGCTAGGTTTGGTTGCAAAGCTCATGTCATGTGATATTTACTTGTGTAATAACTGTATTCACGGTATTCCGACGCGCTTATATATTACAGCATCACTTACATTTTTATTACATAAACCTGCGAACTCACCAACAATTATGTTGACCGTTTTAAGCATATCTTTTCAGGTGAACATGCGAGTCCAGGAATCTAGGTGTGCTGCCTTAGTGGAGACCCTAGGGTGCATTTTTGGGACTTAGCTCATTTTGATAAACAATCTTTTTGAACAATGTTATCGCATGTAAACAATTATCAACATTTGAACTTGTTCCCGGGTTGTGGGAATTAACATTTACATTTTCATCATATGTGTATATGTGCTATCATTATCATGATGTTTATGGCTATGTGTTGTGGACATTGACTAAACACGGCACAAGTCCCCTTGTCGTCGGGTGTCGTCATGACACGCATGTCATCATTTATTTTTATTGCTCTCTATCGCTTACCATGTGTTATGACGATCCCGGTCTCGTTACATCCCCGTGTTTCCGCTTTTAGCGGGGGTGTGACACTGATCAAGCCACATGAACTATTTCTAGCTACTCTTTTTCTTTTCTTAATTGATTATATCAAATGTCAAGTTTTAATTTGTTTGTTATATTTTTTTAATATCTAACATTATCTTATTAAGAAAATACAAATTTCATACATTTTTTCCTCTACTCATAGAGTATAATATTAACATTGCATATACTTATCCGGATTTTTGTTTCAATTTTGAAGATTCAAAATATAAACTAATCATAAATTATATTTATTTAAAAAAACCGGTTTGATTGGGTTGTTAACGAGAATTTTTTTTTAATTGTGTGGGTAGAAAATATGGAAATTGTTATAATATCACAATAATTAACACAAGATTAATGTTATAACCTTAAGAACTTTAAAGAGAATTGCAAGAGCAAGAAGAAGAGAAATGTAAAACTTATGAAAATATATACAAGAGGTGTATCTTCTCCTCTACATTGAGGTGGTATTTATACTATAAAGATCAATCAACTTGGTAGACAAGGTAAACTATTTTAGTAGATAAGTAGCATAGTAAACTTATCTACAAGTTTGACAAAGAGTTCATCCACTTGCCATGGTAATAATTCATAATACTCCCCCTTGGATGACACTTTTCAAACTTCAAGAGTTTAAGTACTGTCTCGTTAAAAACCTTGCTAAAGAAAAACCCAGTGGGAAAAAAAACTTTAGCTAAGGAAAAAAGAGTGCAGCTCGTAACTCCCCCTCAAATTGTCTTCTGTAGATCATCACATTGCGTTTACATGCCGCATGCCAATGTCATAAACATGTTTTCTAAAAGTTGTTTTAGGAAGTTCCTTTGTGAAAAGATTAGCTGAATTGTTACTAGATTGAACGTATCTCATTTCAACTTGTTTATCTTTAATAAGGTCTTGAGTGTATGAAAAGAATCTTGGTGGTATATGTTTTGTTCTGTCACTTTTGATATACCCTTCTTTCATTTGTGAGAACAAGCTGCATTATCTTTATAGATTGGTGTAGTATTTTCATCTTTCTCCAATCCACAAGAAGTTAATATAAGTTGTGTCATAGATCTTAACCATACACATTCTCTTGAAGCTTCATGTAGTGCAATGACTTCAGCATAATTTGAGGATGTTGCAACGAGTGTTTGTTTCTGAGAACGCCATGAAACCGCAGTTCCTCCATTTTTAAATACGTATCCAGTTTGAGATTTTGCTTTATGGGGATCAGATAAATAACCTGCATTTGCATAACCAACCAACCCTTCTTTTGAATTATTAGGATAAAACAAGCCTAAATCAATAGTACCTCGAAGATATCGAAAAATATGTTTAATCTCGTTCCAGTGCCTTTTAGTAGGAGCTGAACTAAATCTTGCTAACAAATTAACTGCAAAAGAAATTTCAGGTCTCGTACAATTAGTAAGATATATAAGAGCTCCGATTGCACTGAGATATGGTATCTCTGGACCAAGGACCTCTTCATTATCTTCACAAGGACGGAATGGATCATTATCAACATTGAGTGATCTAACAACCATCGGTGTGCTTAAAGGATTTGCTTTGTCCATATTGAAATGCTTTGAGAGTTTCTCAGTATAAGTTGACTGATGTACAAGTATTCCATTATGCATATGCTCAATCTGCAAACCAAGACAATATTTGGTTTTTCCAAGGTCTTTCATTTTAAATTCTTTTTTTAAAAGAGCAATTGCTTCATTTATTTTCGTTTGCGTCCCAATTATATTTAGATCATCAGCATACATAGCTATGATCACATATCCTGATGTTGTTTTCTTAATGAAGACGCATGGACAAATAAGATTACTTGTGTATCCTTTACTTGTCAAATAATCACTCAAACGATTGTACCACATCCTTCCAGATTGTTTGAGTCCATACAAGGATCTTTGTAATTTGATGGAATACATTTTCTTAGGCTTTGAGCTTAATGCTTCGGGGAATTTAAAACCTTCAGGAATTTTCATATAGATGTCACTATCTAGTGATCCATACAAGTAAGCTGTGACAACATCCACAAGACGCATCTCTAAATTTCTATAGACTGCTAAACTGATTGAGTATCTAGCTTTATACCTTGTAACTTTATTTTTCTCATTTCGTTTTCGTACAAAAACCCATTTATACCCTACAGGCTTTACGGTCATCGGAGTAATAACAATAGGTCCAAAGACCTTTCATTTGTTAAGTGAATCTAATTAAGCTTGCATAGCTCCTTTCCATTTATCCCAATCATGTCTATTTTTACAGTCACTAACTGACTGTGGTTCAGGATCATCATCTCCACTCATGATGTCACTTGCTATAGAATAAGAAAATATTTCATCAATACTTTCTATTTCATCTTGATTCCATAAGATATCTGTGTGACCATAGTTAATTGATATTTCTTTGTTATTTTCATCCAAATCCTCCCCATTAGAGGTTTTGGTATGTAGCGTTTCATCAAGATCATTCACTTTATTGTCAACTTCCTTTTTATGAGTTTTTATTTTTCGAGGATTTTTATCCTTGGAGCCGATTGGTGTTCCTCGTTTCAAACGTTTTTGAGATTCATGAGCCATTGTGTTATCTATTTGCTCATTTGGAATCTTAACTCGAGCTGGAGCATTAGCAGCTGGTATATGAGATTTAGTAACTCTGTTTGTATTAGTAAATGAACCAGGTAATTGATTTGCAATTTCTTGCAGGTGTATTATCTTTTGAACTTCTGTCTCACGTTGTATAGTTACTGGATCAAGATGCAATAAGGAAGTAACATACCATGAGACATCATTTTCTTGTTTTTTCTTTTCTCCCCTGATGCCGGGAATACTGACTCGTTACAGTGACAATCAGCAAAACGTGCTGCAAATACATCTCCAGTTAAAGGTTCAAGATATCTTATGATGGAAGCTGATTCATATCCAACATATATTCCCAACCTTCTTTGAGGACCCATTTTTGTGCGTTGTGGTGGTGCAATAGGGACATACACAGCACACCCAAAAATTCTAAGGTGGGAAATGTTTGGCTCATTTCTAGTAACAAGTTGTAACGGAGAGTATTTAAGATTTGCACTTGGTCTCATACGAATTAGTGATCCAGCATAAAGAATTGCATGACCCCAAATAGACACAGGGAGTTTTGTCCTCATTATTAATGGTCTAGCTATTAGTTGTAGACGTTTGATTAACGACTCAGCTAAGCCATTTTGCGTGTGTACATGAGGAACAGGGTGTTCAACAATAATTCCTACAGACATGCAATAATCATTAAAAGGATGTGATTGAATTCACCAGCATTATCAAGTCTCACCCTTTTAATAGTATAATCAGGGAAATGTGCTCGTAATTTGATAATTTGTGCAAGAAATTTTGCAAATGCTACATTACGAGTTGATAACAAAGAGACATAAGACCATCTGCTTGATGCGTCTATCAAAACTATAAAGTATCTAAATGGTCCACATGGTGGATGAATTGGCCCACATATATCTCCTTGAATTCTTTCAAGAAACAAAGGTGATTCTTTTTCAATTTTCACAGGCGAAGGCCTTGTGAGTAATTTCCCAAGAGAACAAGATGTACACAAAGGAATTTTACTCGATTGTGGGATTTTTTTGATATTTCAATGGATGCCCATGAGTGTTTTCAATTATTCTTTTCATCATTGTAGATCCTGGATGACCTAATCTGTCATGCCATAAGTTAAGTGTTTCAGGATCACAAAATTTTTCTTTAACTTCCATATATGCCTGAGGCACATTGATGTGTGTATAATGTAAACTAGACTGAAGCATTGATAGTTTTTCTAATATCTGATCTTTGCTTATGATATGCAAATATTTTCATTATCAACAGTCCTTGACTGAGTATCATATCCGTTATGATATATGTTTTTGAAACTCAACAGATTTCTTGTTGATTTTGGGGAAAATAAAGCATTCTTTGTAATAAACTCTGTACCATTTGGTAATGCTAAATTAGCTTTTTCCACTCCTTCTATCAGGTCTGTAGGGCCTGATATTGTATTAACGATTCCTTTTGTTGGTTTAAGTTCATAAAAATATTTTTTAGATCTAAGTATAGTGTGTGTGGCTCCACTATCCGCTATACATATATCTGCTTCATTTGTTTGATCTTGCGCTCCAATGATGTTCATTTTAATCTTTAAAATATAAAGAAAAAATAATAAGTGAATAACGACGACATTGTTATATTTTAATAAAAACTTTATTTAATCGAAAGAAAACATTACATGAAGAAAAATACATGATTAAAGATAGAAAAACACTTAATTGTTGCATATAACTATTGTGGTAAAGCAATAGGTGTTTCAAAGGTCTATGTCAAAGTCTGCAGTGTTCAACTCAACATTGAGATCATTAAAATTATCAATATGGTTCACTTCCTTCTCTTTTCTTTTAAGAGAGGCTTGGTATAGTTCACATAAATGTGAAGCTGTGTGACAAGCCTTCGACCAGTGGTTTGTGCTACCACATCTAAAACAGGAAGTGCCATTGTTTTCGGACCTACCAGCTTCATTCCCCTTGTACTGGTTGGAATTGTTTTTTGGGGCGTGGTAATTGATTGTTCTTTGATTTCTACCACGGCCATATCCACGGCCACGACCACGTCCACGGTTATAAAAGTTACCTCGGTAATTATTATTACCTTTAAAAGAATGGTTTCGGTTATTAAGGTAACTTTTATCAAAAGAACCTCGGCCACGACCTCGTCCCCACTTTCTTCCAGAGTTTTTAGTAGCAACATTTATCTCTGGAATTGCTAATGATCCTGTGAGGTGAGCTTGATGATTTTTCATCAAGAGCTCATTGTTTTTTCTGCTACGAGGAGAAATGAATTCAAATCAGAATATCTTTTAAATTTTTGCAACCTATATTGTTGTTGCAAGTTTATATTTGATGCATGAAATGTGGAGAAAGTTTTCTCCAACATATCTTCCTTGGTTACAGTTTGCTCACAAAATCTGAGGATCGAGCATATTCTGAACAAAGCAGATGTGTACTCGTTTACTTTTTTAAAATCATAGAACCTATCATCTCTAGCAGTAGGAAGTAGAACTTCCCTTTGATGATCAAATCTGCTTTGTAAGTCTTTCCATAAAACATACGGATCCTCACAATTTGAATATTCAAATTGTAACATTTCATCGATATGTTTATGTAAAAAGACATCGGCTTTCGCCTTGTCTTGCTCTGAACAAGCATTCCCCTCTTGTATTGTTTCTAAGACACCCATTGATTTAAGATGTCTTCTCACATGGGCCGTCCAAGGCATATAGTTTTCTCCATTGATACTAAGAGCCTGGAATTCAATTTTTGCAATATTCGACATTGTGATTTCTAAACAAGAATTAAGCAAATAGTAAGATGATTATTAGAATCCATATATATCAATAAACATTGCGATACAATAAAGTGGTAGAGCTATGAACAAATACAAAAATAAGAAAAGTTTAAATTCTTCGGGTGGTAGTTCAACAATGGGGATAAGAATTAAAATAAGCATTATGGTTGCCAGTACTAAAACCGGGTGTATCATCTTTAAAAGATTTTCTTGGATAAACTTGAGAGATGATCTGTTTATTGTAAACGAAAATAAATTGATAGTGGTCAATTTATAGTCTAAAATTATAACCGTTTGTAACGGTTATGTGATTGTTTACAACGGCTATATAACCGTTCATAACGGCTATATAATCGTCGTCTATGTATATATCAATAATAATTTTTAAATAAGTATAAGATTATGTTATAAAAAAATGAATTTAGTTTATAAAAATAAAATAGAATAAGAACGACAAATAAGGATAAGAATAAGACGTTAGTACGAATAAATGTTAGCAATATAATCAAAATGTTAGTTGACATAAAAGAAAATGTTAGTTGTATAAATAAAGATCAAGTAAAGGTTAGATGCATTAGTAAATCTTAGTTGACATAAGATAAAATGTTAGTTGCATAGTCAAAAAGTTAGATGCATAAATAAAAGTTAGTTTGTTAGTAGTCCCATGGTTATCAAAATGTCCATAATAAGATCTCCTTTATGCTTATTTTATTTATATTAGTTATCTTCTCAATATAAGATATTATATATATATTTACTTAATGAAGGTCTTACATTGATTAATAGATGACTTTGTGCTCAATTAGTCTTCTTGATTAGAGTTTAAGAGCTCTCGTGCTGATAACGTGTTATAATATCACAATAATTAACACAAGATTAGTGTTATAACCTTAAGAACTTTAAAGAGAATTGCAAGAGCAAGAAGAAGAGAAATGTATAACTTATGAAAGTGTATACAAAAGGTGTATCTTCTCCTCTACATTGAGGTGGTATTTATACTACAAAGATCAATCAACTTGGTAGACAAGGTAAACTATTTTGGTAGATAAGTAGCATAGTAAACTTATCTACAAGTTTGACAAAGAGTTCATCCACTTGCCATGGTAATAATTCATAATAGACATGAATTTTTAATAAATAGTTTGGTTGGATAAAATTGTGACTAGTATCTGTCTAAACTACAACTATTAAATCCATTTAATGTCTTATTGTGATGACCAAACCCTCATCCCTTAGAGCATTCACAGTAAGTTCTTCATTTTCGATGTAAGTATGCGCCCTATATTTTGGGGATGGTTGTTTGTGGTTGTGAGTGAAGGGGAGAATATTTATGAGGATTGTAATATAATTCTTCATATTTGGGGAAACACCATATAACCCTCATAAATTTTTTAATATTTTTAAAAGTTGTTGTGAATAGAGGAGGGATAAAAGGTAGTAATAAAGATATAAAAAAATATTACTTAATTGAAAAGACAGTAAAAAATAATATTTGTAATATAAATATGAGAATGAGAATGTGAAAACTAGTGTGAATACTCTTAGGGTAGAGGGGCACAAACACTACAAGCCAAAAAACACATGTGAGTAAAATATAATTATTCCAATTTATTTTTATAAATTTTTGTATTATTAAAAGTTCTCAACTTAAGATTATATATTATTAAAATTTGTATTTCTTAAAAGAAATAATTCTTTAGATAATACTTTTATTTATAGTTGTACTAGCCTAACCATCAATGTTATAAATGAGTTGCAAAAGTTAAATTTAAAATAGAGTAAATTACACGCATGGTCCTTGTTATGTTAAAATTTTGGATATGTTTCTTGAAGTTTAAAAAATTCTCAAATTGATCTCTAATATTTCCTTCTTTTTCACCTGTGGTCCCAAATTTTGTTTGTCAACAATTAATAATATTAAAAATTATAACAATACATGTTACCCGTATCGACCATCCATTTAATCTACCTGTTAAATTATAATATTATTTTTATTAAGGAAAGCTTTGTATTTTTGTTTTTCCAAAGTTTTTTAATTTTTAATATTTTATTATTTCATTATTAATATGTTTATTATATAATTAAATACATTTTAAGTACATGAATAAACTTTTCCAATAACATATTTTATAAAGTATAGAAGATTTTTAAAATTTAAAATTATTAACCCAAAATACTCGGATTGA
Organism: Flaveria ramosissima; assembly: GCA_025215565.1. Classification (NCBI taxonomy): domain Eukaryota; kingdom Viridiplantae; phylum Streptophyta; class Magnoliopsida; order Asterales; family Asteraceae; genus Flaveria; species Flaveria ramosissima. Next base: position 8,425,390 of record CM046043.1, on the reverse strand, counting down.
TTGTTACCATTAGAATTTAAAATTTATGAACTACATATGCTATATTTGAATATTCAAATTTATTAGTTTTAAATTTTAAGTAATTTAGTTAATTATTTTTAGATAAAATCTTAGATTGAATTGCATATTGAATTTGAAATTTAAAGTTTTTAAATTTCAATTTTAATCAGTAAATTTCAAAAGTTAATTTTAGAATATTGTTTAATTAGACATTAAATATATTTAAACATTTTCTTTTAAAACCGTATTGCTAATAATATGTCACGTGACAATTGTTATATGAATATGTCATGTGATAATGGCATTGGCTAAAATCTTGCAATGGAGCTAAAACTTCTTTCTTTTACTATATATTGAGATATTATCCTGGATTGTTTTCTAAAATACTGTTCCATGAAGTTTATATTATGACCTCGTTTCACATGAAATTTATTTCTAAAAATTTTACTTACAATTTTGACAAGTGGTTCATTTTAATTTTAACTACAGCTATTGATTGAACTATTAAGAACGTCAAATCTTTATATAATGATTTCTACTTTGTTAGTATTTTTAGTTTATTGTTATCTTTCTTATTTCATCTACTAAAGTTTTATGAGTTTCAATCATACTCTCTTATACTATATGTGGTGGATATTTTGGAGGCTACAACATAATGATATGGACACAAACGAGCCTCCAAATATGTGACATGTGACATCTCGTAATTTCGTTAACTTTGAAGTTAATTTTGTTAAATTCTAAAAGGGCCTTTTATGCCATTTTGAAACTTTGAGGTTTGTTATACTTAATAGTTAAATTGGTGATTAATAAATTAATATAATAATGATAACATTATAAGTATTATAATGTTTATTTATTTTTAATATGATGATAACCTTAAATAAAATAATTTTTTTTTAATAATACCAATAACCATAATAATATTAATATTAATAATAATAATATTAATAACATTAATGTAAAAGATAATAATATTAAAAATAATAAAGTTGTATAACTTTAAACTTGTAATTAATAGGTTTATTACATAAAATAATAACCTTTTAGAACTTCAGGGATTAATTTGTAATTAATTTTAACTTAATCCAAAACTTTAAAACTAAAATGGTAAGGTAATGAAACCACAGGGACCGGTTATATAAATTTGTTTTTAAACCCAAACCACCCAAACCCCATTCCCGTCGACATCTCCGGCTACGTAAACCGGCAACTCCGGCGAAGGCACTACGCCTCGATTACCAACGTTATTAACCGAATTAATTGAACCAAAACGTTTCTGAGGTCGATTCTAATTCAAACGTACGCATTATGGCGATTAAACACTGGTTAAACCTTGTGAATTGAAACCGAAACACCCGATTAAAAACATTGAGCCGTTTGAGCTTTGAAACACATTAATAATCAGATTAACTCAACCAACACGATCGTTTATCTACCTCTAAACGATTATCACTCCCAATTTCACCTGAGAATCACACACATATTCTGTTCGATTCTCTCTAAAACGCGACCTGCAACTCAACGGGAGTCTATGTTTGAAGCTTTATTAAACCAAATTGGAAGAGGGCTTTTGTTCGTTATCGATTCTAGAAGCTTTCTGCAAAGCTAATTTGTTTAACATCAACAATTACACCTTGAAGCACAACCACGCAGTCGCGCATAGTTCTTGAACCTTAGATCATCGATTCGAAACTAATAACGTAAGTTTCTTACATTAATATGCTCGAAATCCTTCAGGGAACAAAAGCCCTAAACTTATTTGGATTGATAACTTTGAATTGATGTTCAATTTGATCAAATCTATTCTAGGGTTTATGTAAGATTTGGGGGATTTCTTTAACATCTGTTTTATATTTTGGGAATCGAAATTTGACAGATTCAGGGACTTGGCCCAATGGTAAACCACATTGCCTCCTTGCAGGTGACCCGGGTTCGATCCTTGGGCACCGCAGGTTGTTTCAGGATTAGTTTTTTTTAAATTACATAAACTCTTATTGTTAATTATATTTATTCCAGAAGTTATTAATCTAATTTCTGAAATTTTTATACAAATTAATATTTTATAGTTTAAAATTATAAAACTAAGGCAATAGTTATTTAAATGTTTGTCTTTTATTACCTTATAATGGTTTTCTTTAACACAAATAAGTTATGTTATAACCTATTTAAATAATTAACTATTTAATTAATTATTTTAATTAACTATTAACATAATTTTTAAGGTTTAAAAGCAAACTTATGATGTTAAATTTAATTATTTTCTTTAGAATAACAAAGGTTATAAAATATTATTACTTCTTTTATGTGATTTAGATGCTAAAAATCTTTTATGGTTCAAATTTTGATTATTTCAAAACATTATAAATTTACATGTTAAATAACTAATTATTCAAATAGTTATTGTATAATTATTTAAATATTAATCTATTCTTTTAATCATGTTGCACATAATTAATTAATAAAGTTATCCCTTAAAATTTGTTTAAATTCTTGAAACTTATAATATAATATGATGTGCTATTATTTTTAGGTTTTTGTATTATAGAACCTTTAAAATAAATCATTTTATACGCTCAAAACTTTATAAAATGATTTTAAATAATTTTAACGTCATTTAAATATGTAATATCTTTATCAAGTTATAAATAGTTAACTATTATATTAATTATTTCTTTTCACATATTATTAGTTTAATTGATTTAAATCATCTTTATTAAACCTAAATGATTTATTATTTTACTTAATTACTTATTTAAACTTCCAAGTTCTATTGAAAACCCTAGTTCATGTCTAAAAATTGTAATCTTATTATTAAACCTAATCTTGAAATCTATACGTTTAAACAACTTGTAAAAGAAACCATTTGGAACCTCGTTTAAATTATTATCATCATCATTATAAACATAATTACTCATCAAAACCCTAAAACTATTGAAACCCTAATTCTTATTTAAACATTAATCAATATATTAACCATAATCTTCATCTTGTAAATTATATATTTAGGTGCTTGTAATGGACACTTGGGATTTATCTTGTAATCTTTTATATCATCTTGAAATGTTTATTTCCATGTGAGTTTTCCTTGTCCCCTTTTTATAATTTCACACTTATTTGGGGTGAAACATGATGCTCATATTACATACACGTTTAAACATTTGAGACTTGTAATGCACATGCAATTCTACTTATTATTTGGTCATGGTTATTTGTGTTTTGTAAGTGTTTATATGAGATACATAGTTTGTTTACAATCATTAACTATTGCTAGCCTGGCGACGTCTTAGATCTTTGGGCCTGACAAGCCTATTTGGTGCTAAAGTCGAGGTATTGCCGACTCCTAGGGGCCGTACGCTTGTGCACTAGGGAACCACATACACTTAGCCAATCTTTTATACTTGTAATCAAGTCGAGGTTTGATTGTAACGATATGTGTTCTATAACCTTACTAGCTTATAATCCATGACTTGAATTGCTACTTATAACCTTTTCATATTATGTATGAAAACCTTGGAAACTCACCAACTATTTATAGTTGACCTTTTATTTTTATCATGTTTCAGGAAAACCCCCAAGTTTGAAGTGAACTTATGTTGCTGGCATATTCTAGGACTTGGACCTAGTTAATAAACAAAATGATTATGTTTGTTATTTCACGTTGAAACTTATTTCATTATTGAGACTTATGCTTGTAATGTAATTTTGAAACTTATGTATAATATATTTGGATTTAATAATAGCGTTATGTGGCTGTGAACAATCTTAACCCTCACATCTCGACGTTTCCGCCGTCAAGGTTGGGGTGTGACATGACAACCCTAAACCAAATGTTAGATTAGTTTAATATTTCCTATGAATTGATAGTAAATGCATATATCTTACAAGAAATGATTAAGGTAACTTTGTTTAAGGGTTTTTGCATGCTTAATTTAATACGCACATAAGATGCATGAGCATGTATGCATGCATACATAAAATTTACATGTGCATATATTCTTGTTAGGTGAATTGTAAGATTATTTGATTAGTTACTTGAATTATAAATGTCTTTCATTTACATGTAATGAATTAAGACAAAAACTTAATCAAACATTGCCAAACAAGATTACATCTTGAAACTTTGTATCAAAACTAAAACTAATCAAACCTTAAACACCTAAACCCTAACTAAAACACAACATTAGACCTAACCTCGGTTCATCAAGATACTAAATAACCCGATTAAACACCTAAACTACTAATTTAAACTAGCTTAATGACTAAGTAAGTCATTAATCCAAACCCGCCACCTAGCCACAACCCTTACACAAATCGCCATCTTAACCCGCCACCTAGTTTTACCTTGACACTAACCTCTCCTAAAAACCCGCCACCTATCCTAATAACTTGACTAAGCAAGCCTATAACCCACCTCATCACCCTAAACATTAGAGTTAATTATAACAAACTCCACTATCTTTTGCAACTTTCGGCCGATGGATTCACCACACCCATCACTCTGTCAATTGCGAACCACCACAACCACCCTCATACTCTCGGTTCTCAAGTCACCACCACCATAACTTCTTTGTTCTCGGATTTCCGAGCACACCATCATCAACTCTTGCTTCGGTTTACAATCACCATCACCATCTTTGTTCATCTTCAACTAGCTTATGATCAAACATCAAGGGTTAACACCTCAACCGGATCCTTAAAGAATCAAGTCAAGCCATTCCTTTATTTCCTTCTTCAAACAAGGTGTGATTCTCAAAACTATAGTTAACAAATTATATGTGTTTAAACTAACACATATAATCAACCCTTTGGTTAAATCACCAAGAATATTTACAAAAACTCTCATAAAATACTTGATTCTATCAAAAATCAGTAAGAAAAAGGATTCAAAAACAAGAAAATTTGAAAGTTCTCATAAAAACCAAGGAATTAAACAAAAAGATTACAAATTAAAGGGTTGAAACCTAGATGTTCTTGATGAATTGGATTAAACACTTAAATGACTGTGATTTTGAGAAGAAAATTAAGAAATTATTGAGAAATATTAGAAATAATAATCTGTAAATTTTGACGTAATAATATTGGGTAGTTTAATTTATATAACTAATTCAAAAAATTGAAAGGAAATTATTATTCAGAAGCTCCGAACCTGGTGAAAATTTAGAAAATTATATAATAACCCTTATATTTTATAGGAATTACTTAATAATTTTCGTGATTTAATTCGCATGTATGACTGAGTTATATATTTTATAACATTCTGTATATAGAAAATTAAAAGAAATAGCAAAACAATGAGATAAATTATGAATAATTTACATATATTATAATATTTGGAATAGAATAGTATGTATGATTTTCGGAATTTTTAGAGATGTTTAACTATTTTCTGCTAAGTAATATGAAATTTGTAAAATCCTAGAAATTTGCCTGTTATGAGTTATTAATCTAAAATTTTATGAGATGATATAGATTTCAGAATGTTTAGGCTGGTTATTTTGGTACTTTTTTGAATGACAGTAGCTATCGAATTAAAATTTTGGTATAATTAGTTAATTAAATGCTGAAAATTTTAAAAAAATTAAATTTATTCTAACAAAGTATTTTATAGAAATTATTTGACTCGTTCGTTGAAAATAAGGTGAGTAACATAGCCTTTTTTTGATTTATTTGGCGGAAAAAGCATACTTTTATGTTGAATTGGATGCATTTTTGAGAATTTTGATTTGTTACTATCATATTGACACAACCATTAATTCGGATGAGAAACCGTCAAATAATATAGATAGCGCTACTTAGGAAATGTCAACCTGCATATGCTGAGATGAGGGCAATAGTGTTATATTATTTGATTGCGTGATTTGTATTTGACAGTTATGAATCATTTGACATGTGTATAGGTTTGGTTGTGAGTGTGATTGTATTGCATCAATTCAAAATGATTTATATTGATTAAATATATTTTCTCACCAACTGTTTGTTGACTGTTTTGAGTATGTTTTTTTAGGTCAGCAAAATATACTATAACCTCGTGTATACCTTCAACATGTATAGTGATCGACACGACTATTTAGGAAAGTTGTGCATATGGTTGACTATTGATATGCTTGACTTCAGGCTTTACGTGGACGTTGATCACGTTCACTACTAGCCGGAGATATGTGATGTGTTGAAGATATATTTTGCTTAGGATTACTATGTATAAGTCTAAAATGTTAGACAAAATTTTCTAAGATGTAATCCTAATAATTATATATTAATGAAACTAATGTTTGTATAATTGTTATGATTCGTATGCTTTGATAATCAATGTGTTTTGAACTAACGAGTCACTCCCAGAACATTTCATGCTTTCGTCGGGATGTGATAAAATATCATTACAAAATTCATAGTGGCTCATAACATCGTAATCACTACACTTGATTTTAAAATGTGTAGATTTTTATCTATGTGACAATTAAGTGATATTTTAACTAGACAATCATCACAAATATTCTTACAATAAATGTCTTTGCTAACTTTTAGATGGAATATATTCAACATGTCAACTAAAGTAACAAAAATAGATTATTAGATAGATTTTAATTCAAATAAAGGGATTTTAATCATAAAATATTATAAAGCATTTAGAACGGATTGATTCTTTGATTTTTCGAATGAGTTACAAACTGATTCTTCTATAGGACCTTCACAAGGGGTATAAATTTTCGTCTCATGACTCGTTCCTAATAAAGGGATTTTAATTCGTAAATAGCCGCTTGTTTGTCTCAAATGAGACTCCAACTAAAAAACTGAGCAGTGAGGTTTGTTTTGAATTAAAAATTCAAGCGAAAAGTTCATGTTCGAACTCTTCTTAATTTGTCTCTATTTCAAATACTAAGGGTTATTAGATATTAATAACTCTACTTTTAGTTATTGGACGGGATTAATCTCAACTCAACAAATGTTTATACACACTCCTAACTTTGAGCTTATTTTTCTCCAATGATCACTTACTAATTGAGAGTTAACACTCGTTAGTTTTTTGATGAAATGAGGTTAACTTTGAGCCATTTTCAACTTCGTCGCCGCTCGGCCTCCATCAAATCCGTTTTTCGGTGGTTATCTCCCATTATCATCTGAAATCTACCTCCAACGAGTCAAGTAGTTCAGAGCAGGTGATGAAAATTGATGGGTTTCAGGGTGCATAAGTTTCAGATTGACGGTCCTAATAGATGGTTTTAACTTTTTATTTAGTGTTTTGGCCATACAAGTAGTCCATGTCATAAAGAAACTAACGTGTTAACTCTCAATAAAAGTTATAATTATTAATCTCGACCAATAAATAAAAGTTATAATTATTAAAATCCAATACTAGAATTACCCCTAGTATGTATCTTAAAAATTAAATGAACTAGTAAGTATTCCCGCGCTTTGCAACGGACGTCGAGTAAAACTCGTATTAAATAGTAGATACGATTAAACAAAACATAAGAGCATGTTTGGTATTTAACTAAAAAATAAAGAATAAAATATTAAAAAAAAAACAATCAAATCTTAAAGGTTTTAAATAGATAATAGATCTTTTCTTTATAAATATAAGTTGACGACACAACTTACTCGCCACTTAGGTTGGTAGCTTAATACTTTATAAAGATCAATCAAATTTAAAATTACTTATAAAAAGTTTAAAGGATCTTAAAATGATGTATTGTTATTAAAAAAACTAACTCACATTAATTTTTTCATCAATTGAGAACGTAAAACTATAGTTTCTAAAAACAAGTAAAGTTGTATGAACTTAAAACTTTAAATTAATTATCATAAGATATGACAGTTTTATGAATAATGTATAATGAATGATCAAGTAAGATTTTAATTGGTGAACATCATTGCTTAAAACATAGTACTTCAAGCTTGCAAAATAGTATTAATAAAATGACAAATTAGTTACTTTAGTTAACTCTTATCATTTATATACATAAGTAATTGTTAATAACTAGTAATTTTTACCCGACGCGCGATGCGGCGGCGCCGTACGCGACGTGATAATGTATACAATACAACCGGCCGACTCATTCTCGAACTAAATTTACGTCAAAACATATACTAATTCGAATTTATACATTCGAGTGACAATGTATTATATTTGACATGACTTCAAAGAAAATTTACAATGAAATGTAAACCAACTCAACAGGTAAATAAGAATAAATACGTGCCCCGACAACAAATATGACGTGATAAAGTATAGGCTACAATTGCCAACTCGTTTCCAAATTAAATTTATGTCGAAAGGTAGAGTAACTCGAATTTACATAGTTGAATGAAAGTGTATGTTATTTTAGCCAACTCGTTGACCGACTCAAAACGTACTAAAAAAACGTAAATGTTTTATATTTGACTAAACTCATTTCCGAATAAAATTTATATTGAAACGTAAACGGACTTAAATTAATACCTCCACGTACATAATAATAAGTACGTAAGAAATTATTTTTAAAATAAAAATGTATAGAGGTAAACCTGAAACTTTCAAAACTAAAAAGATCAAAGCGCAATTTGACAAAGGCCACCGCACGTTCTTATTAACAAACGATAAAAGAAACGTTAATCACATAGAAAATAATTTTAAAAATTTTAAATAGAACTTCAGGTTAGTAATGGAAATGAAAATTATAAAAATAGGAGTCCTTTGATCCTATCACTTATTTGGGTGAAGAGTACACGTGAGTGAAAAAAGCAAATAAGAAAAAGTAAAAATCGCTATAAGTGGGAATCGAAAAAGTGACGTGTACTATAAGTATGAAGTTTCTTACCCAATTGAACTACCGATTTCTTTGTTGTCCACATAGAAGAAAAGTTATATAAACTGTAAAGTTGTTTGTAGTGGATACACACCGACCTTTGAAAATAAGTTATAGTATAATATAATGAATGCATCATAAATATATTATAAATAAATATTATGCGTGACTCCAATGTTAACTTTAGTTTATATTTCTTCATTCTTAGTTTCATGAACTAACACACACGCTACTTTTACTTTTAAGAAACCGTGAACATCCATCTCAGAACTAGCGCAGAAACAACCATTTTAATTGAGTATATGTTCACGAGGCTGACACAAGAAGCAATTATTGTCTTTATTTACATTTGTATTTATATTATCTTTTTAGTTATATTCTGATATTCTGTTTTTAAGACGTGGTTGTTACTTATCTTCGGCTCGCACTGTATAAAAACTCACCCTATCTTGTTTTTGTGAGGATCAGAACAATATATAGAATACCTGGTAATATATGTATATTGAATTGTGATACAGTGATGTTGATGATCGTTTTATATAAAACTAGTGTGCGTTTAAATACTTACAAGTAAAATGTTAAGTATCATATAAGAGTAAAAAACTACTATACTACTGCTCAGAAAGGTAGAAATATATAAATGTATCTTTATGACATCTATTTATCGGTGAATACAATGTTTTTAAGTTAGGGCATTAGTTTTCTTCAATGATTTTATTCTTCTGTCGTAACATGAGATCTTAGTGGTAGTGTTTTCTAATTATCATTTCAAAACTACCTATAATCTATAATTGGATTAGGATGAGTCACCTATGGCTTTCTAAATTGGAGGTAATGAGATCTAGTCTCACATGGTGTAATATGCTTCAAGTGGACCAAAAGATTTTATCACAGTGAGCCTTTAGATGGTGGGTTTCCGCTGGAATGATGAATGGACATGGTCATCAACAGTCTGTGTTCGCAGACATGAGTGACATTTCGTCAAAGGGTTTACCCGGGTGACCGACTTATAGTATTCGTTGGCTGTTAAAAGAAATCTATAATACATAGCATTTACAGCCCGTTTCTCATTTTTATATGAGTGAGTGCCCTATATTATAGGGGATGGTTGTGAGTGTTTGTGAGTGAAGGAGAATGCAAATTTATAGGGGTACCGTGATTTCCCATATTTGAGGAATCACGATACAACCCTCTATAAATTTTTGAGAGATAAAATGTGATAATAAAAATATAAAAAAATATTATTTAATTAAAAAAAGAGAAAAAAATAGAGGTTTTAGTGTAATTATAAGGATGAGAATGGGAGATGAATTGTGAATGCTTTAAGCATATTGGGGGGGGGGGGGGACAAAATTGTTATTTTAGTAAGAATGAATTGTCTTTTTCCACCCGATGATTTGTTCATATTTATCATTTTTCATCCAAAATGGTGTACGAGTAATCTAAACATATTAAGCCTTCATTGATGAGTTTAATCATTTTTATTAATATTGTATTTTTTTATCAATTTAATTAATATCAATAACAATTATTTATAAATTATTATATAAGTATTATTTATAAATTTCAAAAGTGAATTTATATCAATTATTATTTATAAAATTTATAACAATATCATGTTTTAAATGTAAAAACTTAGAAAAAATCTCAAATGTTAAGAAACATATTTTTGCGACAAACTGATTTTAAAAATATATTGATAAATCCATACATCAATATTTTTTTGGTAACATTATCTATCTACTTCTTTATCATCTAGGAAAATTAAAAATTTGCAAATTGGATTTTAATAATCCAAACTAATATTTATTGGCCGATAATAATCCATAATATTGATTTGGCTGATAACAATCTTAACTTTCATTTTTATTACCACCAACAATCCCATTAACATAATTATTAAAAATTACGCTTGATTTTGACTCGATTTCGTTCACAATAATGAATATAAACGAAATAGAAAAAACATACAAGCTACATCGAGACTAAAATAAGTAAAAATTGAGTGTGAGTGTATGATAATTATACTACTAGGACTGTTGTTGGTAATAAAAATAAAAATTAGAATTATTACTAGTTAAATCAATAGTATGGATTATTATCGGCCAATGAATAATAGTTTGAATTATTAAAATCTAATTTGCCTTAAAAATTATATATATGACCAAGATCGCATATAAATAGGTGGAGGTATTGGATACAAGTTTAACCTGTGACAAAAATAAAAAGGGTTCTAGATGTGTCAGAGAGTTTTCTCACTTGATGTGAGTTTTTTTCCTGAGGATGGTGTAAAGTTTAATACTTGAGTAATAAAGATAATTGGGAAGATGATCCAATTAGCCATTTAATATATATATACATATAATATATATATATATATATATATATATATATATATATATATATAGGGGAGAGATCAAATGAAAACCATGTTTATAAATGAAAACCATGAAAACCACCACTTCCCAATCACATAATTTATAATTGATTCAACATTTTTATTGTTTAAAGTATATTTAAGTAAAATTCAATTTTATTTTTTGAATTCATTATATATTATTTAGTTTAAACTCCAAGGAATGACAATGATGACGAAACGACTTACGCATACGTAACTTGTATGAGTTATATGTACGTAACTTTTAGTTTTATACTTGTTAACACGTACGTACATATACATAACCCCTACATATACGTAACTATTAGTTGTATACTTTGTAACATGTACTTACATATATGTAACCCTTGGTTTTCATGGTTTTCAATAGAACCCTCCCCTATATATATATATATATATATATATATATATATATATATATATATATATATATATATATATATATATATATATATATATATATATTATATTTATGTTATATATACACATGAACTTTTAAAAACCTTGAGATGAAGACTAATATAAAGTAATCACAACTAAACCATACAAATTTCACACACTAGTGAATATAATTAAAACAAAGAAGACCTTAAAGCTAGTCAACTACTTAAAAGATTCATTGGTTTTTTCTTAGCATTTTCACATAACGTGAAGCACAGATGTCATAGCATTTTAATACTGTGGGACTCATAGACTTCTAGTTTTTCATTGAAAACACATATGCATACATCACTGTGGTTTTCAGTCTTGTTCAGATAACATACATATAGCGACCTTACGTGTAAATTGTATCCACTCACCCGATATTGATCATATTTACGTGTAAATTGTGTCCACTCGTCCTGATATTGTATTTACATGTAAATTGTATATTGCACTCAAACCTATAACGACAGAATCAAACATGTATGTTATAGTTGCGAAATTTAACCGAAGTACTATACGTACACGTGACATTGAGGAATTAAACCGAAAATGTAAAATATTTGTTTGTATCTTTGGACAAAATTTCCTATGTGAAATGGTATGGTGGATAAACGATAACGTTTAGATGCTAATTTTTTTTTCAGTTTTCGTTGCTACTATAATTAGTGTGTGAACCGAATGGTCAAATTTCAATTTTAAGAAATGGTAAAAGTTGTCGTTGTCGATTTACTTTGTCAAGTTAACACAAAGTCGACGGAAAGAAATTTCTATGCTTATATCTTAGGTGGATCTACCAAAGTAGTTGACCTATAAATCTTGATCTTTATTCTGATTCACATTAAAGTCTGTTGATTGTAAGAGATATACAAGACAATTAAAAATAAAGAGGTTTTAGATTTAAATCTCGCTTGGAGCAAAAACTACTTTGGGTTGATGCGGTGAGTTTTTCTAATTATAGAATTCACTTAAGGGGATTGGCGGTGTGATCCCAACTAAAAAACGAATAAACAAACCCGATTAAAATAACAAATATCATTCAAAACAGTGTCGTACATATACGACAGAGAGGGAGTATTATTAAAAGTTTTGTGTATTTAAAAAAGACTATAATTATTACTTTATCTTAAAAATAAAGTCATATTTGACATTGAATGCAAATCACCGAAAGTATTCACATTCATTTTGGAGATCGTTATTAATACACCTTAATTATTCTTTTTCTTTAAAGATAGAGATATTAGAGTGTATTAGTAACAAAAATTGATGTCTATATAATCCAAGACTTTATTTTTCAATACTTCAGGTTTTTATAATAAAATATAATTAAATAATTAAATAAATATATGATGATGATGATGATAATGTAAACTAAAAATTAATTTGATGGTCAAAGTAGAAATCCAAAATTGTTGTGGCGAAAGTAGAAGTCAAGAAAATGTACCGTAGCAATTACTTCATAAGTTTTGTATAGTATAATAATAATGTAAACTCAAATAAATTTGATTATCAAAGTAGAAATCAAAAAATGTTGTGGCCAAAATAGAACCTCAAGAAATGTACTGTAGCAAATACTTTATATAATATATAGTGCAGTATAGTGTTTAGTACCTAAGTAGTACATCAAACCCTTGAGCGTATACAACTAATTAAAGCCTTTACATAAACCAACGTTAGATCAAGTGAATTAAAAATAGTCGAAAGTTTATATAAAAAACCAACAGTTTAAAAAAATTTGCGGTGAAACGTCGATAAAAATAAGCATGCAGAAAACCTAGATGTAGAACCACGTACTACAACAAGTGCGGTGATAATGATGTAAAGCTTATATAAAAAGTGAACAGATAAAAAGTTCACGTCAAAACCTCAATAAAATATGAATACCATAATGCCAATACGTTTATAACATTTGATCTCGATATATGAATATTAAAACGTTAAAAAGTAATGATGTTAGAGTTAGTAAAATTCATTAATATTGCGTAAATATCAATTAGAGATAAGTTTATCTAATCATTTTGTAAGTATTACAAGAGGGTGGTGCTGAAGTGAACCCTAGATGTGAGCTTCATCCCTCACACTGTCACACACTTTACCACCAAAGGTCCAAAGAGTGCACACATTTGTTTAAAACTCTTGAATCATATTTATATAAAAATAGAAAAAATCAAAAATAATAATAATAAAAGAAAAGAAAACATGCAATAAATGATTGTACCTTAGCCAGTAATAATAGTAAAGAGTGAACATTGATTCCTGTGTCTATCACCTATCTTTCTTTATAGGATTGTATATAATATAGATTTAATAGTAAAAAATCATATTCGTTCATGACATTAAATTAAAATTATCATTTCAATTTAAAAACTTTAATTTTAAAATTGTAGTTTACCAAAATGATATAATTTTCATTCACTCTACTAACATCATTAACAATCCCCATTAAAATTGATGGTATTTTGGTTTTCTTTTAACACCATAATTATCCAATTTATATAATACTAATTTGCAACTTTTCTATTTATAATGATGTTGTCTCTTATGTATAGAGGGTTTTTCAAAAAAGTTTTTTTTTTCGAATTTTCACTATTAACATAATGTTTTCCAATATAACTTCTAAATTTGATTTTTTTTACTTTTAACCCAAAATTATTCATCCTTTTCAAATTTAATCTCACAACTTTTATTTTTCAACTTTATTCACCTATACTTTTCAACTTCTTAAATTTTTGTTTTAAGTTTTGCAAGTTAACACGACACAACGTGCATGTGTGGTTCAACATTTTTACGTTTAATTCTGAATTTTGTGAGTTAACACGGTATAATGTGCGTATGTGGTTCAACGTTTTTAGGTCTATTTTTTCCTTTTGACGGTCACAACACGTGGATCTTAGACCGACTTAGTCATATTTTTATGTTTTACGTTTTAGTCTAAGTTCTTTGTATTAACACACTTCATCTTCAGCGTTGATGGTCGTTAGCGGTGGTATAACATTGGTGTTATTTTGCACGGTTTTACGCTTCCGCCACAACCCAGGGAGCTTAATTCTAGTTATAACCAATTAACAAATTAGTATTCAACTAAAACTAATAAACACATGAAGAGAATAGAGAAACTAACCGGTTAACCTTTATCCATCCGAGAAAGCTTTGATTTCTACTATGTTTGATGATATGAAGTTTGATTGATTTGGATTAAGCACAAATCGATTTCAACACATTTTAATAGTGTACTACAATGTTCAATGTCAACACTTGGAATTCAACAATGTTCAATTGAGGTCTAATGTTGTCATAGGCTTCATTGTTTGATGGAGCACTCTCATTGGCATTCAGGTTGTGTTTTGATTTCTTTTGTTATTCGATTGATCTTATATTTTGATTAGGCAGATAACCATTGTTGTTTGATTACAAAATATATGGATTTTAGACTTTGGCTTGTTTGAAGTTCTACTCAACAGTTTATTTCATAAGAATGCTATGGTAATACTTTTGTTTGTTTGAGGTTTGTTCTACTCAACAATTTGATTAATAAATGTTTAATTGGATCTTTTATTGATTAAAAGAAATTAGGGTGCTGAAAAAGACCAAAGTCCCCTAAATTTTAATGGAAGCTTTAATAACGTTAGTGGAGTGGATGAAAATGACAAAATTTGACAAACTATATTGTTAATATGAAAAAAAAAGATTGAAATAACAATTTCAACGAAACGTCAAGGACAAAAATAACATCTTACTCTAGAATTAAATTTACAATATAGAGCTCTTTTAGAGCTCTAGTTCTATAAATTTACAAAGATATGTTTAACATATTACGTTTAGCCCAATGTTTTCAGAACCGGATCGGACGTCGAACTGGACACCTTACTGGTGTGATCGTCGGACCGGTCAGACCGGATTTAAGACCGGATGATGTCATAATTATATATATAGTATTATATATATAGTTATATATATAATTTAATATAAGTAATTTATGTGTGTATATCATAGTTATATATAAAACTTAAAAATAATCTTATATCTAACACACCAGTTTATTGTTCAACACCCTGTTTTTACCCATTAAAATCCTAAAAACACACACAAAATCCGGTTCGACCCCCGGTCCGGTTCCCGGTCCGACCACCGATTCGGAACGAACCGGCCAGTCGAACCCCTTCAACACGAGTTGATGTGAACCGGTTCAGGACCCCCTTCAATTGATCCTGTCTCGGAAACAATGGTTTAGCCTGTTCAATAAAAAAAAACCATGTGATGCTCTTTAATACTTGGCGCCCTCATCTATAAAGCTAACCTAAAAAAATTGTGGAGTTAAAAGCCATTTATAATTCACGACAAAAACAACTTTATTGATGGACCCAATCTTTCTTTTTCTCTCCCTTCTAACATTAATTTGTAAAATTTGTAAAATAAATATAAACTTTCCAACTTTTAATTGTAAAACACATAACTTAATCACTACGATGTCCTCATATAAACTAGTGAAGCCACTCAAATACATCATATTTGAGTTCGTTGTTTTCAAAACTCAACTCCTCGTTGACCCAACCACTAGACCCTTCTAGTTGAGTCCAAGTCAAACTAATTAGCCTTCTTGGCGTGAGGATGATGGTTTAAATTTAAAATCTTTAAAATCTCAGGTTCAAATCTGAATCAAGAGGGCAGGTATCACCTACAGTTTCTACCAAGTTAAAAGGATGGCTATGGCCATGACTGAGTCCCATATTTATCATCACGTTTCCTGCAACTAAAAATGCATATACAGAAAAGTTTTCGGTTTGGATGAGCACATAAAAACACTTAAGAGTTCAATGTGTTCCTTCGCTTCGGTTTTAGCCTAAATCTAGAGTTTCTTTTTTGGATTATACCATTCAAACAATGTGAGACAACATCTAAAATTATGTTGGTATTTGGGTTCTAAAGAATTAAGAATGGATAAAGTAAACTTAAAATAACAATCGATACTACAATTCGTTGCTTTATGACGACTGATGTCTACCTTCAAAGCAATTTCGACCCCACCGTTGAGTATAATAATAGGTTTTGGATTTATGAAGAGCATTTTGTGACATTTTAAATGGTAATGAAAACCTCTTCACATACACACCTTTAGATTATGTGTTATCATAGCGCCTCACGCGGCCACGTTAACCACCCACGCACCTTCACACCTAGGTGCGGGTGTGGGCGTGGGGCTCCACCTGGAGGGTGGATCATGACGTGAGGGGGAAGTAGCCGTTGGAGAAGATCAGTTGCGAGTAGTTCAATTTGATTTTTTAACCGTCTGAGTGTGAAAATATGATAATTTAAAACACTTGTAAAAACCTTACATTTTATAACTTAAACTCCAAATATTCTTTTGCTCTCAAATTACCCCATCATATTTTATAAAAACCCCATACTTAAAGTTTATAAAAATTATGGATCAAAGATGTGACTACCGACCCTTATTCTAGTTTAACTCATATGAACAATACAAGTCCGGCGGTCGGGATTTATCAAATTCACCAAACTAAAACGTAATTTTGCGCTAGTGTCGATAAAACATAAATCACCAATCACAACAATAAAGGGCTAAGCGTTGGACGGTTTAGGAAGAAAGACGTCTCGGAAGATCGATCCACATGTCAGTGAGTTTTTTTATTTATTCTAACACATGTATTTGTTTCATAATTTTTACACTAATTATATTTTTGTTGTGTAGGCTTCAACCAAGCTAAAAAATAATTTTGGAACCAGATTCGAGCATTTGTTTTGCGCTAGTGTGGGGAGTAAATGTCGCACCGCTAATAAGATTTCGGGTCAATGGACCAAAATCTGTTGGAAAGTCGGTTTATTTGAAAATCTTTATAATAAAAATTGGCCGAACTGGAAGATCGAGAAAGTGACTCCTATGTTTACAACTATACGATGGATAGTATTTTCAAGAGACAAATGTCACGTTTTCACAAAGGCCGTTTGGGAGATTTCGCAAAATTGTACAAAGTTGCAATTGGTACCGGTAGTGGTTGATGGTCCATAACTCCATCATCAAAACAAACCAAGACTTCTTTAGACGTCAGCTAAGGTAGTTCCGATGGTCGTACGAGATTCGATCTTAAAAACTCTGTTGACGAGTTCGATTCAGTCATTCAGACAAGGAATGTTCACGCCCACCGGGGTGGAACACGAGGGCTAAAAATAAAGGAATACAATGTGGCAATGTGACGGCCACTTTCAAATAAAGCATCAAATGTTTAACTACAAATTGACCGAAATATTCATTGTTAAGAAAAAAATCGACAAAGATATTTGGATATTAAAACTTTAACCATAAATGTCGAGCACTGTAGCGGAGACGATCACGAGTTTTCTGAGATGACTAAGAACAAAATTCACTCGAAGTACAGTAAGAAATGTAACAACTAGTTATATGTATTTTTTATTTTTTTAATTATTTGTAATTTTTTATAGTTCTAATTTTTTATTCAAGTTATCCAAACTCAGTAAATTATATTTATTAATATATAAACTAACATGAATAAATAATAAAAAATTAAATAATGATTAAACAATCAACAACCAACCCCCGAATTAAGCATCTCCCATTATACGGCTTTTAAGCCTTCGGGGTTGTTTGGCATTAAGAGCTAGTATATCACTTAACTATTCAAAGACAAATATCTGACTAATTCAGATAAGAAGTCTTAACCATTCAACATTAGACATTTTAACCATTCAACATTAATATAATGTTTAACCATTCAGAGACAATTGTCTGAACCATTCAGATATTTTCTCGTTAAACAAACAGTCTGAACCATTAAATGTTGAACCATTCAGACACCTGAATCATTAATAGGCTGATTCAGATGCTGCCAAACAACCCCTTCTTTGGAGAGACAAAAACTTGGCAACACTTTTTTCTCACCCAAGCCGCCATAACACAGTCTTATAAAAAATTAGATGGATTTCTTTAACGACAAATATACAATATTGCTTCAAAGAATATGTGTTATCTTAATCGGGCCCATCTATTCCTTTCATAGTCGGGACCGCACCTCCAACCCCATCAAAAGGAAAAACACAATTGGGAAACCTCCTGGCTCAATAGTGAATATTTTTGCTTAGAGTGAGAATTAAAACCAAGATCTTCTCATATTTATATATCTTGGTTACCGTATCTTAACCATTTTGGATAAAAACGATTGATAAGTTATATGGTTTATTGACAACCCTCGAATGACAAGTCACATCCCTCTTAACCATCGCCATTTGAAAACCACAATACTCAGGGTATGACTAATCCGAACCAATACGTTACATGGACCCAACCCACAAACTGCCCAAACTGTCACGAACCTTGAATCAAACCACATAAACCATTACGAGCTTTTGAAACAACCAAACTTTTACGAACCATTTTTAGTTTTTTCTTTTTTTAAACCCAAAAAGGTACATTTATTTTTATCATTTCGAAAATATTTCATATAGATTCAATTAAAGTCAATCATCGGGTATCATCTAACCCCGGATAAAAACTTTATCAATTTATCATACAATAGATATGTGACATTCTCCATGCCTTTCGTTATTATTTGACTTTTAGTGGAAACTAGTATTAAGCCTTCTGCATTGCAGCGTGGGGTGTAATACCGTGTCAAGTGCCACCTATATGGCACACAACCGCAATTGACCACCAACACCGCAAAAACTCGTATTAAAAAGGAAATAAAAAAAAAGACAATAAAATCAAATGAAAAGTAAGCGTAAAAACGTTGAACCACATAAGCGAAACGCAAAACATAAACCATAAGTAAGTCAATCTAGAACCAACGCGTTGCGACATGGTCGTTAAAATGAAAAAAATAAGGGTAAAAATGTTGAATCACACACACATGTTGTAGTGTGTTACTCGCAAAATTTAGACGGAAACGCAACACAAAAAAATTTATAACATGAAAAATTTGGGAGATCAAAGATGAAAATAAAGAAAATATTAGGGTTAATTGTAAAACATGTAAAAGTAGTAGGTTAAAATATTAAAAAAGTTAGAGTTTAAGAAAAAGACAAAGATGGGTACAACCCGCTAAACACATAATACTATCCACTAAGCATACCAAAGTTGGTAATTAGTATTATATAAACTAGTATTAAGGCCACCCATTGCGGCGGGGGCGTAAAATCATGTCGAGTAGCACCAATTTCGCACCACCATCAGCAACCACTAATTCCGGAAAAACTCGTATAAATAAAAAATAAAAAGAACGAAAAAGTTGACGTAAATAAAATAAAAAAATAAAAAGAAACGAAAAGTTGACGTAAATACGTTGAACCCCACTAGTGAAACGTAAAAATTTTAAAAACAATAACCAAGTCAATCTAAGACTCGCACGTTGTGACGGGCTCATT
This sequence comes from Flaveria ramosissima, assembly GCA_025215565.1. Lineage (NCBI taxonomy): Eukaryota > Viridiplantae > Streptophyta > Magnoliopsida > Asterales > Asteraceae > Flaveria > Flaveria ramosissima. The sequence continues at coordinate 8,405,389 of CM046043.1, read as the reverse complement.
AAACGGGAAAAGAAATAGGCGTAAAAACGTTGAACCACACGCGTACGTTGCGGCGTGTTAAATTGTAAACTTAAACCGAAATGTAAAATGAATAATTCATAAAAGATGATATGTATAAGAAACCAAAGTTGAAAGTAAAAAACTATAGAGGTTGAATTGTAAAAGATGTAAAAGTATTGAGATTAAAAGTAAGAAATTAAAAAAACTAAAAAACAAAAGCAGGTATAACGCACTAAAGCTTAGGTACAACCCAAATACACAAATAAATTGATTATTAGTATTATATATAATTAATAATTATAATATAACGTTCAAGTCCTTTTTTGAAAATTATTGAAATTTCCTGGTAATGTTTCTCTGTGTTTCTCTATATAAAGAACATGTAATACATTCACGAAACATAACGAGATAGACAACATTCGTCATCTTCAAAATATTATTCATCCCAGTGACATTTTTATTAAAATAAAAAAGATAGATATTGTTCCTGATCACAAGGTGCGCATTAGCAGGATTGAAGGTTCTATCTGTTTCACACCCGCATTAGTAGATAAAAGAGAGGTAAATCTTTATTTTTATGTTTTGTGGAATGATAAATCATATATCCTTGTATAGAAAAATAAATATAACATGAATTGGAATAAGTATATAATTTATATCACATGTGACATGTATACATCCTCGTATACCCATTTAAACTAGGTGCGTAATAAGTTAAGACGGGAACTGATTATAAAAATATTCAAATTGGTTTGCTAAAAATTCAAGTGAAATGAGAGCTTGAAACAAGCTCACATATGAATTTAAGCTCACATATGAATTTAAAATATTGAAAATATATAGCTAGAATAGAATTTGTATATACTATGATATTAATAATTATAATTATAAGTATATTATACTTTATATAATTAAGAAACTTTAGCTACAACAATGTTTGATGGTTTTATATTTTAGCCACACATGTTTCCTTTTTTTACATAATATACTTCTATGTACTCATGTCATAAAGTATAATAACTTTAGTTACAAATTATATTATAATAGTGCGTGAACCCACGTTTTATCGCGACTTGTTAAAATTTATAACACTTGATATCAATTGCTTGTATATTAGAATTTAATCCATAGATTTGGATACAAATTATATTGACAACTATGTTTTGAAAAAAAATCATGTCGAAATGTTTATATAATTTAGTACATCATAACAACAAATTTAGATTTTATAAACAATCATATTTTTATAATTATAAGAGAAAAACGATATAAAATTCAGAATTCTGAAGCAGTTTTGAGTGCTTGTATATATTTTGTTTGATAACTTTTATAGAATTACACATTTAAATATTACTAATTATCAACTTGTAAATGCATTAATTGTTGTACCATTTGCATAAAATGTTATACATATATTTTTTTCCTTTTAGTTTTTTGTTTTAAACCCAATACCTTTACATATTACAATTTATCCCCTATATTTTTTCACTTTAAACTTTAATTCCTAAAACCTATTATTTTTTTACAATTTTTTTAATTTGCGATGTAAGTTTTAAGAGTTAACACGCCGTAACGTACACGTGTGATTCAACTTTTTTAAGCTTATTTTTCCAATACAGCTCCGTTGTAACGTGCGAGTACGAGATCGAATTAGTTATTGTTTTTAACGTTTTAAGTTTCATGTGCGTGGTGCAATTTTTTTACGTTTACTTTGCATTTGGTTTTATTTTACTGGTATTGATGGTCATTGACGGTGATGTGACATTAGTGATACTTAGTATGGTTTTACGCCCCCGCAACGCGATAAGTTTAATACTAGTTATTACTTATTACTAAATTTATTTTATATTTTATAATAACCACTATAATTACTTTAAATAATAATAATAATAATAATAATAATAATAATAATAATAATAATAATAATAATAATAATAATAAATAATAATAATAATAATATATTATTATTATTATTATTATTATTATTATTATTGTTATTATTATTATTATTATTATTATTATTATTATTATTATTATTATTATTATTATTATTATTATTATTATTATTATTGTTATTGTTATTATTCTTATTATCATTATTATTATTATTATTATTATTATTATTATTATTATTATTATTATTATTATTATTATTATTATTATTATTATTATTATTATTGTTATTATTATTATTATTATTAATATTATTATTTTCAATGAATTCATATGGAATAAAAGAATTAAATTAAAATCCACCGTAATATTACCATACTAACCTTATAAGTATCTTAAAATCAAGATCAAATTATTATTTGACATCCTAAAATATTTTATAAATAGTATAAATAATATAGATATTCATTATTACTTTCTATATGTTATGTATAATGAATTGGCTAGTGTGATGCGCGAGTGCTACTAAGTGACTTTTTCGACCAACCTTAAATACTGATTATATTATTATTATTATTATTATTATTATTATTATTATTATTATTATTATTATTATTATTATTATTATGTTATTATTATTATAATATTGGGTAAATAATATTTAGTTAATAATATAATACTTAATTTAAATAGTGAAAATATAAATGAAAAATATAAATATGATGTTAATTTATATTATTATGAATAAAGTAATAATTAATATAGTGAATTTAATCTATGCATTAACTCATGTATTAATTAGAATAATTTTATTAAATGAGGATAATATAATAACAGTTGCATAAAACACTTGTATCATATGCTTAAATAGTTGTTCTAGCTGTCTTACAAAATAAAAAAATTACCATTTTGTATTATATGGCAGTGGAGATTTTATAATATCCTATAGTAATTGATAAATAGTATATTAATTATTGATTATACATATATTATATATCTATACAAAAGAAGACTTTTGACTACATTTAAGTTTTTGATTTTAAGTTTTGATCATAAGAGTTTTTTTACATTATTGACTAAGAGTAGATTATTTGAACTTTTATATAGTAAAATGCTATTTGAATGCTACAAGGCAGGGGTGTTGATCGGGTTTCGGGTTAATCGGTTCGGGTTATTCGGGTTTTTTAACATTAAAAGTCTACCAAAAACCCGATCCGAATAACAATCGCTTTAATCGGTTTCGGGTTGTTCGGGTCGGGTTTTGGGCATTAAACAACAAACTTAATTTAGTAGATTTTAGTGAGTTTTCATTGAATCGTTATAAAAATTGTGGACTTGAATCAGTTTACTTTTACTTATAAAATGTGCTTAAATATATATATGTATACAAACAATTTGATTAATTTGAACAATCTAAATAAGTGTATACATACACTTTACTTAATTATAATATGGGTTGATCGGGTTATTCAGATTTTGGGTTAATCGGTTCCGGTTATTCGGGTTTTTGAGGTTTGAAAGTCTATCCGAAACCCGACCCGGATAAGACTCGGTTTAATCGGTTTTTCGGGTTGTTCGGATAATGGGTTGCCGGGTCGGGTTTCTTCGCGTATAGGTGAAATCGGGTCAGACGGGTTATCCGGGTATGGATAAAATCGACGGACCTACTACAAGGCACTTTTGTTTTTGTTTAACCACAAGATTTTAATAAAATGGTATTTGTGACCCCTTAATTTCACCCCACAAATTTTTGTGTTTTTAAAAATTTTGTAATGAAGTTTAATAGCTTTATATTTTATTACTTACTATATTTTCATTCTCACCCATTTATCATATAGGAGACTATGAGTCATGCTTTAAAGCCGTTTCATTTCCTAATAATTTTTGCTTTTCTGTAATATATATTTCGGGGTCATTAATTAAAAAAGTAAATTGTGCGGTTATCTATATTTTTTTGTCAATACTTCAATATAATTTGTTTCAAAATGAAGTTATGCGAGTGTTTTTGTACCATATGCTATAATGAATGCAAATACTATGGCGGTACTGTGACGAACCGAACCGATTATGAGTGAATATCATTGTTGCTGTTATTGGTATTATTGGAACCTATTTCGGTATTTGATTTTGTGGTTTTCTATGAGACAAACCGACAACGAACAAAGTCACATCATGTGATTCATTGGAAAGTGACCAAACTCCCGCGCACGTAGCGCGGGAGACGACACTAGTGTAAATAAAGCTAAGTAATAACAGAAATGAGCTCGAGGCTTTTACATTACTCCCGAATAAAGCTCGAGTTATGCCATCATAAAGATTGACTTATTTACACGTTATGTACTTTTTTTTTGTAAACGAAGATTTTTTTATCCTTATCACTTTATTCAACTTGCGCTTGTGAGAGATTGAGAGTGTGAGCAGGGCCGGTCCTGAGGATTTTAATGCCCTGGACGAGCCGAAAAAAAGGGCCCATAGGCCCTAACGACTTAAATTATAAAAACTATTTTTTTTAATGAAAACAAATGTTTTAGCAATAAACAAAGCAATATCATAGTATTACAATGACATACTGTAATAGTTAACCAATGACTTGTGAAGCTCTCCTAGCATTCTTGATAGCAAATTGGTTTATAACATCTTCGTAGTTTATAGTCACTAATATTTCGCTTTCGATAGCTATAATTGCCAATCCACTAAAACATTCTTGGGACATAGTGGATCGCAGGTAAGAATTCAATAACTTCAACATAATTACGCTTAACATGTACGTGCTCTTCATTCAATAAATTAGTTTGTGGACTTTAATTACTGTCATATTTAAATATTTTAGTGGGCTATTAGTTGAGTAATTAGGTTAATAAAATGAGCTCAAAAAATTATATTTGGTTTAAACATAATTGAGTTAAGTTTTTAATTGTATTATACCTTATAGTTATTTTTTTATAATTATATATATAATATATAAATAAATTTAAAAAAAATTGTGCCCCCTGAGCGAGTGGGCCTTGGACGGGCGTCCATTCCGGCCCTCCTCAGGGCCGGCATTGAGTGTGAGGGTGTTTCCTAAATATATTTAAAACCGCCCAAACAAACAGTTAATCACAAAGTGCCATTTTAACTTATTTTTAAAACTATTTATTATGACTTAATTGTAAAAAATAAACACAACGATGTGTTACATTGACAAAACCTATCAGAGAAAATTACGAAGTAGTCATTTTCCCATTGTTATATTTAGGGGCAATTAGAAAATTGAACAATCAAATCATAAATGAAATACGAAATTCTTCCTAAATGAAATAGCAAGATATCATCGATCTAGGAGTGATTGTTCGGTTATAAAGTATAAATAACCAGGTTATATAGTTCAATAAGGGTTATACGTGTATTGGTAATCAAAGTACATCCTGCTCCGGTATTAGAATCGAAATTTTTTTCTTACTTTTTATAAATAACATGTTACACGTCATAATTCTTTTTATAAAGATTATAATATATGTCATTTATTCTTTTAAACATAAAATGTGTTTGGCTTAATCAATTGAAAAAAAAACTTTAATATGTCAAAAAGGTGGTTATCAAAATCCTAAATAAAAAACATTAGTATAGATCTGATTTCAGCCCATAAACGAATTAATCTGAACCAATTCATACTCACCCTCTAGGGGGCACAAAGTGGAGATAGGAAGAAGCCCAAGAAATCCCGGGAAAACAAGTCCCGTCAAGAATTACCGCACCCCTTGTTCTTGGTGCAGTACCATCACTCACGTTTGAACCATTTCTTTAAGATGAAGGAAATAAAGAAAAACTAAAAAAAACATGTAAAGCAAAAAAAAGAAACTTAAAAAACCAAAAAAATTAATAAAAAACTTATATGACATTAATCTATAATCTATAACATATAATAAAAGAAGGTTGTTAGGGACACGTGTTATCATTGTATCATATCAAATGCCACATATCATTATTCTAGCATATTAAAAAAATTATTTTCCCAACTCTCTCTCATAATAAATACGAAAATTATAAAAAACAATCAATTTAACTTTATTTTTTACTAAAATATGTTAAAACAAACATATTTATATTTATGTTTATTGTCTCTCATATTAAATGATAATTATTTTAAATAAGTAAACTAAACTATCAAACATCTAAAGTATAAATATTTTTATTAATAATTTATTAATACATACTAAATTATTTGATTTTAAACATATTTTTTATTATTTATTATTATTTTTAAATATTAATTATATTTTTCTTTCACCAATAACTAATAAGACTTATAAATTTTTTTTTATAAAACTAATAATTTGAGATATATTCTATTTATTCAATCCACTAACATAGTGTTTTTAGTGTTTTAATAGGAAAAACAAAAAAGACACGGTTAACAAGGACTAATTATAGTATCTAATCACAGTATCTAAACATCCGGCCAACTTCCGGCCACTTTCCGATCACCTTCACTACTTCGAACCATACTTTTGTTCGATTCTCTACTTTATAAATACACTAGCTAACGGACCTCACTACTACCATCAGTATAACGCGCTAATAGATTCCTAATTTCATCCATTCAAAAATCTCGAGGTACTTTCAGTTTGTAGATTATTCTCATTGATTGTTGTATGATTTAGCATTGTCTATCCACGAATTGGAATTTCACAATCAATGTAAGATAATTTTGTTAAGTGTTTGCAATTTTGCATGTTATTGAATCCTAATTTGACATTTAAGCCGGCCGTTGATTGTTAGGGTTTTGATTTGCCTTTTTGTTTGCTAATTTAGCTGTGGAATTCAGAGATGAATGCGAAAAACGCTTACGAGGTAGCTTTACAGACAATAGTGGTGGAGTTACTGAATGCAGTAGGATCAGAAGCTAGAAGAACTGTTAAGTTTAGAACTCTGCTCAAGCGCCTTGATAAGACATTAAGGAGCATTGAGCCAATTGTGTATGCAAGTGGGAGATTGGCCAGAGTGTTGGACCGTCCCGAAAAGGAGACCAAAATGTTCATATTTTATTTGGACAATGGTAAAGAAGCAGTGCTCAAGTGTTCAAAGATCAAGTGTTGGAATGTGTACAAGAAGTTTGTGCACGCGAATAAGCTGATTCGCTTGGACCATGAGCTGTTGAGGTTCTTTCAGGTTGAATTGCATGATAACTTGAGTACTAGATTGGGAAGTCTTGCTTTGGGAAATGAATTGGATCAAGTAGTTTCATCTCTTACTAAAAGGGCTGGTGGATTTTCAAGCTCTTATGATGTTCCAGGGCTTCCGGATGTCATTGTTGGCTTGGATTTTCATCTTAAAGCATTGAAACGAATGCTGCTCAAAGATGATAGCCAGGTGCTGACAATTTCAGCTCCAGGAGGCTGCGGGAAGACTACATTGGCAAAGATGCTTTGTCATGATGATGAGATTAAGGGTATAAACTTTTGATGTTCTTCTTTGTATATATTGTTAATGCAGTGAGTCTATGTTTGTTACAGACAGTCAAATGCATTTCATCTTGATTGTTGTGTGCTTGTATTTATTCAGGCATTTTTGGCGACAACATCTTCTATGTTACTGTTTCTAGAACTACTTCCCTCAAAAGTATTGCCCAGAAATTACTAACACATCATCTTAATGTAAAGAGTTGCGAGTTCCGGACCGATGAAGAGGCAAAGAACGAACTTGAGAACATGATGAGGCAAATGGGATCACAGAAGATATTGCTTGTCCTAGATGATGTTTGGTCCGAATCTGAATCGCTTATTCAGGAGCTTAAGTTCCCCATACCAGGATACGCTATCTTGGTCACTTCAAGGTTCTTGTTTTCGGGTATTGGTTCTACATACAAATTGAGCTTGTTAAACGATGAAGACGCAAGAACCCTTCTTTGCCATTCAGCATTTCCTTGTGGCGGCAATCAGGTTAACGTGCCAGATGATCTTGTTAGCAAGGTAATGTTTTCATCTTTTATGAACATTTTGTGGACTATGTCTGTATTTTGCATAATTTGATATCAGTAATGAACTTTGGTTGTGGTTTTCTTTATATATAGATGGTTAAGTGCTGCAAGGGATTTCCATTGGCCCTCACAGTGATTGGTGCATCATTACGCAATCAAGGCGTGCTCAAGTGGAGAACGACTTTACAAAAATGGTCCGAAGGTCAATCTATTTTTGATACAAACAACCAGTTATTGCTTTGTCTTCAGGCCAGTGTTGATGCACTTGAAGATATACCAATTGCTCATGACTGTTTTCTTGATTTGGGTTTATTTCCCGAAGATGAAAAGATTTCTGCCTGTTCTCTAATGGATATGTGGGTCGAGTTATACAATCTAGACAAAGAAGGAATGTTTACTAGTGAATACCTTCTAGAGCTTTCTTCAAGAAATCTTCTGAGTTTTGCCCCCTCAAGGTGAAAGTTGTTGTTTTCGTAGAAATAATAATTGTTTTAATCTTTTCTTTTTTCTTTTTTTTTTTGTTTATTGACTGCCTTTTCATTTGTTTTTATAGGAGAGATGCTAGTGAACTAGAAGGCTATTGTAACGACCATTATGTCATGCAACATGATTTGCTAAGGGAATTAGCCATCCATCTGAGTAGTCAAGAGCCAATAGCTCAAAGAAACAGATTGTTGATAGAAATTCATGGGAACGAATTCCCCAGGTGGTGGACTGAACAAGCACCACACCCCGTTGATGCTCGTCTCTTGTCAATTTCGACAGGTTTCATTTCTTTATCCATATCATGAAATTAAACCTTTTTCTTGTATTGTTTTAGTAACTGTACATGCACTTTCTGTCTGCAGATGAAACTTTCTCCTCTGTCTGGTATGATCTAAAAGCACCAAGAGTTCAAGCTTTGGTACTGAACATGAGAAGTAAAATATACGCACTGCCCCACTTCATCAAAAGCTTCAATGAATTGAAGGTTTTAAACATCACAGGGTACGGGATTTATCCTACTGAGTTGCACGAACTCCCGTTGATTAGTTCTCTATCCAACTTAAGAAGAATGAAACTTGAACACGTCTCGCTTTCTCCCTCATTTCAGTCCATCTTTCATATGAAGAACCTGCAGAAGCTTTCTTTAATAATGTGTGGGATTGGTAATGCAATTAAGAGTTGTACTGTTGACCCTGCTATGTTACCCAATCTCAAAGAGGTTGAGTTTGAAAGTTGTTATGATCTGAAAGAAGTACCAGCAGGATTATGTAGTCTTGATCATCTTGAGAAACTAAGCATCACAAACTGCCATGAGCTTGTTGCTCTTCCTGAAGGGTTGGGGAATTTGTCAAGTCTGGAAGTACTGAGACTTCATTCTTGTACAAGATTAGCCAAATTACCCGAGTCGATTGGGAACCTTCATAGTTTAATCCTTCTTGATATATGTGATTGTTTGAGTATAAACTCACTGCCTAACCAGATTGGCGAGTTGAATGGGCTAAGAGTGCTCAAGATGAGTGGTTGTCATGGGCTGGAAGAATTGCCGGATTCTGTGACCAATTTGACATCGTTGGAAGATGTGATATGTGACGAAGAGACATCGTATCTATGGAGTTATTATGAAAGTGATCTGTGTGAGTTAAAGATAAACATTGTCGAAGAAGACCGTTTTGCAAATTTCATGAAAATAGTTGGTTAGTTTTAATGGCAGGGCAGGCCTAGTATACATCATGAGGTGGAGGCGGCACGACAGAGGTGGCACTGTGGCAATGTAGGTTGAGGCGGGGTCTGTAGAGACTATGCTGGCAACGACCTCTTCTACCTCTATTCCCTGATAGTTCTATCAGAGTACTGGCTGTGAATTTCTACACGACACGGAATATGACACGAATCCAACACAAAATATGTTTTATATAATAGCTTAAAGTATTTCAATTTTTTTTGTCAAATTTAAAATTTTAAAAAAGAATTAGCATAGCTTAAACATAATTTCTTTAAAACTATAAAAATAACATGCAAATTTAGAATTTAAAAGTACTAATGTGAAAAAAATAAATAAAATTCTTTTTCGGGTTAAACGGGTCGTGTTTGTGTCAGTTCATATATACACGTGTTGTGTCAGTTCATATATACACGTGTTGTGTTCAAGTTCATGTGTGACAAGGTTCTGGGTCATGTCAAATTTTCATGTTTGTGTTGGTTTCGACCCACCAACCTACAAGCACCACTCGTTTAGCAGCCTTACTCAGGTAGCTACTAAAAGGGTCCTGTTCGTGGTTGGGGGTTGAACCTGACAACCTGTTACATTTACATGACATGACACTAGCACGAAAATCGTGTGACACATTCACCCTCCTAGTGGTGTTTTTGGCGCACTATTTTGCAAATGCAAAAACCCTCCCAGGTGGTATCTGTGGTGTGGTGTTCATCACCTAGATCACAAAGAGCTAGGACATCCTCATCCCACCACAATCCAGATCCTATCCCATGGAGTAAGTACTCTGGTGAAAGCCCATCTCTATTGCTCCACTGCTACGGTTGCTGCTCTTTCATGTATTATTTGCAGCTTATCTCCCCAAGCCTTCACCTGATCCTGTCATCAAGACAGCCCTACCCTGCCTGAAACCCTCAAAACTATCATCACCATAGATGCATCCTTTAAGGCGATGGCATCTTCCGAAGCAGCATATTGACAGTGTTTTTACTTTTGTATTGCGTTTTCTTCTCTGTAAGGTATATTACTTGTATTGTTGTTGGCTAAAGTTGAACGTGTGTATTTTACTGTGTGCTTTCTATTTACGTGTCATGAACGTTGTACTAAATCTTAATAAGCAAGGTCGGTGGGTATTTAAATTATTTTATACTTTCGTTCATGTATTATATATCTTGGCTGGTTTTTTTTTCCTTATGTGTGTTATCGCGGAGCTAGTATAGTGTGTGTTTATCTTTGTTATGCACGCCGCTTCGATCCTCCCCATATTTTTGCACGGCTTTGTGCTCTTATGAAAGCTTTTCTTTTTCTCTTCCCCCTTTTGCATTTCATTAACTAGTGCTCTGCTTTATAAGATCATCTCCTTTTCTGCGGCCGCTGCCTTGCGCAGGTCCTTTCCTCCATGGATTTCCTCTTATGTGTTTTACTTTCGTGCGTGTTGAAGATCTTACATGAATTTTGGTTCCTGATTTTATGGTTTCTGTTTTTGACTCTGGTGTTGTTGATTACAGTTCTTTTTATTACAGATTGTATGTCTCATTGTGTGTTCTAATTTTGCAGTGCTTTCTTCAATCTGTGGGCATTGAATCGAAGCCATACCGGACCTAGCAAGTGTCAACGATGGAAAGAAACAATAGAGGTTGGGAATTTTTTTCTTCTGATTGCATCTTCATTTAGACCACTTATTCTCAAAACATGGTTAGAGCATAATGTTTTTGTTACCTGATCAGACCATTCTTTTTGCATTTTGCACCTCTATCTTTCCACTATCTGCTGCTGTTCATTGATTTGGAATCAGATTATGTGTCACATCTTTTTTAAGTTTAGTTTAACTTCATTGATTCCTGAGAGCAAGTTGAGTATGTTTGTATTTTCTTGACAGCAGAGTCACACAAAACTTAGATTATAAATACAAATGAATCCCCTAACTGTTGTGCATCAATGTCTCATTGTGTTTGTTAGGTCCATTGGTTTATGAAATTTGTTGGCATTTTAACAAAAGGAATTAGACTCTGAATTTTCATTTCATAATAAGTTAAGTCTGATGGGCTAGAGTTGAGCTTTTATGTATCTGCTTTAAGGCTGAATTTGAGTATAAAGATAATCTGAAGATGTGTAATGGCTTGAACTCAAATTTATGGGAGTTGGCACACTTATAGAATTGATTGTATTTGATCTCGAGTAATGCGAACTGTATCTGCTACAGTTGAAGTAATTTTTTAACTTGTGCTCAAGTATCTGCTACAGTTGAAGTAATTTTTCAGTTATGCTCAAGTATGATAATTGGCTTGAATAGTAAATAAATTAAAAAAACACAAAACAAAAAAAAATATGGTCTTTCTGTATTTTATCAACAACATTCAAATGTGATATAATAGGTCTATCATATACAACAATGTAACTGCTATTAAAAACTATTATAAAAGATTTACAAGTTACAACTAATCAAGTAACTAAAATATGTTTAGTCTATTTGTATTTTCTCAACAGCATCAAGTGTTACCACTGCTTGGTTAACATTAGTTGCGCCTGCTGCTAAGTTCTCACCACAACAACATCCAAATGTGATATAATAGGTCTAGGGCTGCAAACGAACCGAACGAATGTTAGTTATATTTTTAGACGTTAATTATTATAATTTTAGAGTACATTTTGGCATTTATTTTGCATTTATTGCATGCATTTTTTGTTTATTTCAAATAATAGTGGTTTTTGTGGGATGGAATCTATTTTGGTGTGTTTTAATTGGTTTTGTAGGTTTATGCAATTGGAAGAGAAAAAAAAGAGGCTAAAAGAAAATATTATAAAAAAGAAGAATCCTGAATTTTAAAGGGTGCAGAAAAATTCCTAAAGTTTAGGAATTTTTATTGAAGATGATTATCCCTAGATTTTTTTGAAGATAAAGAACAATAAAACCTAAAAATGTGGATCTACAAGTTAAATGATGATGATAAATAGAAGAGGGCTGGGAAAAAATTAAAGGGGGATCTTGAAAACATTATGGAGAATCAAGTTTAAGAAGCAACAAGGAGCAATATCAATTTAGGTTCTTTTTGTTAGTTTTCAATTCGTAAGTTTTATTTTATTTTAGTTTTGATTGATCTAGTCGTCATGTCCGGCTAGAACAATCTTTGATTTCAACATTAAGGTTTAATTTCTATGATTTTTGTTTGAACTTATATGAAACGATTATGAGATATTTTTGTTTTGATGGTTTGTTTGTTTGATTCTTGATCTTAAACCCAGATCTAATCCGGTATATATTAGATTGTTAATAAAACTGGCCACTTTATTAATTTCTCTAATAAAGTTCTTCAAGATTTAAAACCCTAATCAAGTTTTGATTTTTGATATAAGGAACAATTAACGGTTTGAGTTTGTTTATGAATTCATTCTCGTTATAGAATCACACAATCTAGTTAAGTATACCGAACAACGTGTGTGTTTAATTATAATCGATACTTCTATCGTTGCAACCCGCACGCTAAGATCCGAACGCCGTGAGCTTAGTGTGCGGGTTGCCTCCAATCAACGAACTGCGATTGATTGGACATTAGATAGAGGGGATATCCGAACGACGTTATGCCTAGTATCGATACAAACCATTAATTGAAAATTGTCATTGCACCGTAATCGTTAATGATCGTAAGTTAAATCAAATCAAGAAATTGCCTTAGTGTTGGAATTAGTTTTTATATTTGAATTTACTTCATCATTTAATTAATATTTTTAGTAATCCCTTTTTCATAATTAAAAAATACAAAAAAAATGTCAATTTTCTTTTTTCCAGCAGAACCTAAACACGGCCGCGTGGAATTTCCTTTACAGTTTTGACATGGCCGTGTCAGCTCACTGGAATTTTTTTCTACTTTTTGCAATTAATTTTGGTTTTAGTTTTTAGTTAAACTCCCACCTTCCTTAGCCTGTAATCAATCAAATTAACTGTGCTAAAACGTTTTTGGTATAAAATAATTGACACGTATCCCTGAGGACACGAACCCTACTTCCGCTCATACTATTCTTAGTGTATGTGACGGTAGGTTCACATTATAATATTTTATTTGTTGGATTCGACACCCAACAAATTGGCGCCGTTGCCGGGGATACGACGATTTTAACCGTTTTATTCCAAGATCTTTAAGTACAGGTACACCATTTCATAAACACCATGGCAGCTGAACAAACACTTAGGAAATGGGCGACTCGTGATGTCATCCAACAACCACTTTGCATCAATTATCCTGCTATAGGGAACTTCGAGCTTAAATCTAGACTCATTCATTTATTGCCTCTCTTCCGAGGTCTAGATAATGAGGATCCTTACAAGTTTTTAAACGAATTTCATGTTGTGTGTTCCGGAATGAAACCACATAATATTACTGAAGAACAAATCAAGCTAAGGGCATTCCCCTTTGCTCTACAAGACTCGGCAAAAGAATGGCTTTATTACCTACCACCGATCCACTTGGAATGATCTTGCAAAATTATTCTTAAATGAGTATTTTCCAGAATTGAAAGCTTCCATGCTACGTAAAGAGATTATCAGGATCAAGCAAGCAAAAAGAGAAGCTTTACACACTTATTGGGAGATATTTCAGAAGTTGCGTGCTAGATGCCCACAACATAGTTTATCCGAACACCAACCGCTTCAATACTTTTGTGAAGGTCTTGAACCATTAGAGAGGCGTTTGATAAATGCTTCTTGTGGGGGAACTTTATTTGACAACACACCAAGTCAGCTTAGAGCCTTGATCACATCTATAGCAGAAGACACAAAGCATTAGGATCAAGAAGAAGAGTGGTATGTCGACACATCACATGGGGTTAAAGAAGATAGCACACCTCAAATCAAAACTAAACTTGTTGAATTGAGAAAAGCAATCATGCAACTTGCTAAGGCTAAAGGCGTGGAACCATCTTTTCAAGCTTGTGAGGTATGTTTACAAATTGGAAACCGCACAGATATGTGTCACATGTTGGGAGAGGAAAAGGAACAAGAACAAACAATGGAAAGCTATTTTGGACAAAACTCAAGACAATACCGACATGCCCAATACAATCTGAATTGGAGACATCCTTCTAATATAAGCTACCAACAAAGCCCTTCACAATATCAAGCACTACCTTCGTTCCAAACAACAGATCAACACAATTACCAGCCTAGTCGACAAAAACAAGTAGATAGCTCAGAAATGTCCTTGGAAGACATCGTTAAAAGGTTAGCCACTAGCACCCAATCATTAAAAGACGATACAAAGGCTAGCATAAAACACTTGCAGCGCCAAATGACTCAACTTGGTAGTTCGATAAGCAAGATAGAGTCCTAAGGAAAATTACCCTTGCAAACCGAGAATTACCCAAAGCACAATGTTAGTGCCCTTACCTTGATAAGTACAACACAAGAAAAAGAAATTACTGTTAAGAAAATGGATAAGGGGGAAGAAATTAACCTATATATTTAAAATGCAAGTCAAATGAATAGTAAATCGAGGGTATTTTCGGTATTTTACTATCTGTCTTGTTATAGTGTCCAACTACTGAAGCATAATGTCTCACTACTTAAGCTTAAAGCAATACATTGTCAGATGAGACACGTGTGTGGCTGAATTGCTGCATAGTAGAGAGAGAGAAATCGAGAGAACGAAGAGAGAGTGCCAGAGAAGACGACGGTGCTTCAAAGTTGTGGAGAAATCGAGGGTATTTTTGCCAGAGAAGACGACGGTGGTGGCCCTCGACGGCGACTGGAGAAGTTAACGGAAGGCCGGATCGATTTTTGTATTGCTGTAATTAATTGTATCTCAAATTTATATAAGATTGCGATTGCACACTATTACGGTTTTGTTGCGGTTCTGGTACGCTCCCCGCTATCTTTGGTTGTTCAGTTTGGTTTTTGGTGTTTAGTTTATATGTCACATAATGATTTGCTCCAACTTCTTATATAGTTTAGGCAAGGCTTCTCTATCAATCATTTATCATTATATCCACCCAAATGATTCTTTTCTTACATCTTTTATTTTCTCATTTATAGTGTTTTGTGCAGCCCATGCTTAGGATTTTGGTATCAATTGATGCTATGGCACTTCGTTGTTAAATGTTATAGAGTCATCAAGTGTTTGATGATAACGTTAAGATACAATATAGTGTTCTTATGAGATTGCTCATTGGTGGATTGCTTTTATTTATTACTTGATTATCATAAGTGGAATTCTTTACAAGTTTTGTATAACTTAATAATCGGTTGTTGTATTACAGGTCTTATGAAATCAAATTTAAAAACTCAAGAATTAGGATATTCAATTAAAGGCTCATGCAAAACTCTACAAACCTAATTTGTATTGAAATTGAAAAGAATGTGTGTTTTATACATGAGATTTGAGCCTATTAAGAAAAATTGTCATTTTCAGAGGTTAGTACTTTATTTCCATTTCGTGACATTGGAAGAAGTAGATCATCATGTTGAATTAGTAAATGTATATTGCCCGGAATCAAAGGCAAAAAAGAGGACTTCTTTGTTCTGAGTTGTTGAGGCTAAATGGTTCTTCAAGTGGTTTATGGATTATGATGGGAGACTTAACATATCACAAAAAATCCCTACAATTTGCGGGCGCAGGGGTCTATTTGCAATAGTAATTTCAATCTTAAATAACACGCTTAGGAGGTCATATGCATCTAAAATAGTCTTTGAGCGACCCATTACTCTTTTAGCTATTTTTTTTACTTACATTGACCCATTTGTGGTTAAATGTTACCCAAATTAACACATTCATAAGTAATGGTTAAAATTACTCCTATGAAGTTTGGTTATTGAAGTAACTTGCCAAACTAACAACTGTTTATCTATAACTAATTTGTAGCTATTGTACCAATAGCCACCAAAACAAATGTTACTCTTTTGCAGCTCAAGTGTTTAGTATAAAAATCTCAATTAGCTACAAATTTGCAGCAAATTAGAAGTTGAGTTTAGCAACAAACAGCTGCAAAGTTACTATAAAATGGATCAAAGACTGTTTTTAAGAAGAAAATGCACACAGATGTTTTTATATATATTATTGGAACTAGGTGAAACGCCTCCTTATTACTTAATAGTATATAGAGTTCGTTTTATGAAAACAACAATTATTACTGAAATTTATTATTCCATTTGATTGTCATTTACATACTTTTTGATCTGGTTAGATTTTGTTCATTGTTGCGTATTCTAATAATTAGTTTCAACTGTACAAAGACGTTACTTAAAATTAAATCATAATGAAATGCTTATTTCACATGAAGAGACCTATCTTTATCCAGTATCCACCCTTAACTGTGAAAAATGTTAAATTTAATAATTAACTATTTGCTAAATACAATTTTGAAATGGTCTACATCACATTTAAAGTGTTTAAAGATTACCTAAACATATCTGCCTATGTTTGGTGCTTTACATAAACCATCCCATTGCCTACGACAGTGAGTGATAGTTTCAGTTTTTAACATCCTTTTTATTTATATTTTTGAGTGTCAGGCTGAAGCTCTGAAGGGCATGGAGGAGTTGCGATTCTAAGAGTACTATTGAAGAAAAAAGATAATACGTATGTAATAATAGTCTCTTTGGCCATAAAAATATGATAAGACAATGCATATATATGCTCGCTACATGTCTTTTGAGTGTAATGATTCAATGACAATTAATTATCACTAGGGAAACATTCTATCGATTTTGCAGGTAAGACATGTATTCATTTTCACTAAAAAAACTAAATTACTCCAACGAATTGCATTCTCTATGCTTTTTATTTTATTTAACCATCGGGGAAGGGTGCTTACTCTGACCAGATTTAGTTATAGGTCGTGGTCATATTCCCCGCGCAACGCGCGCGGTGGAAAAAACCTAGTGATTTTTGAAAAGCAAGACAAAGAAAATAAAAAAGTGCTAGGACCAGTTGAAAGTGAAGTAAATATCACTCATCACCCTCCATTCCCCTCACGACTACGAAGCACAAAAGGAAAAGAGAAGATAAAGAAATCGTGGAGGCATTCACGGAGGTAAAAAAGAGACCACCTTACTATTGCAAAGATCAAGTGTTTAACAAAAGTTTTGATGATGATACGACTGAAGAAATGACGGAAAAGTCCAAGCTTGGGAAGGTGTTGATGGAAGTATTGATATTCATGAGTCCACAAAAGAAAACAAGGTATGAAGATCAAAAAATAGAATTATCAATTACTAATGAAAAAGTTTTTCTTTTTATTCCACAGGCACCAGATTGAAGGAGATGAAGCCTAACTCTAGCCAAAGACGTTAAAGAAAGGCGCTATGTGGGAGGCAACCCGTATATTCCTTATCTTTTTATTTTTATTTTTTAAAATCTTATTTTACATTAAGATATTTTTTTTTGTTTTGTATTGTGTCAAACAGAAGGTTGAAATAGCCGTGTCGAAAACTATTCATAAAAATGGAACGGCCACGTCAGGAATAGAAAAATACAGAACTACGAAACGGCCGCGTAACGATTGCTTTATTAGACAGAGACGACCGCATAAACCTTTTGAGTTAAAAAAAATGCTTAAAGCTGTCTCTAACCAAAATTGCTACTTGGATTCTTCCTGACCTTGACTTCACAACCACATCTATCCTTCGTTCTTTCCACCGTCACTTGCCAACATCAGCCACCTTAGTAAATTCCATCTCACTCTATACTCCAAGCCTCGAGGACGACGCTGAATTCAAAGCTTGGGAAGAGGAAATTTTAATTTCTTTTCGTCTTATTTATCATTCAGTTACATATTGCATTTAGGGTTGCATCATGGTCATGGTAATTTGAGGTATGCATTGCATTTGAAAAAAAAAATAAAATAAAAAAAGTAACACCTCCGTAGCCTCAGGAAAGATTTTGAGAATAACATGAAAAATGATATTACCCTTTATTATGCTAATCGTTGGTTGCGTGTACAAATAGGTTGATAGTAATAAATAGACAGATGTGCTCCGTTATGCTAGTGCCCTTTGTTCTTGGGTTTACAAAAATAAAACATCTAATAGCCATGTGTGCCTAATGCCAATCTGATCACATAAGGAGACTGAGACCTAGCAAAAATAGGTTGAGAGCCGAGTCCAAATGAAAAAAATAATAGAAAAAAATGGCAGAAAGCAAAAAAAAAAAAAAGAAACAAAAAAAGTTAGTTATATGATAAATAAGCCGCAATAATGGCAAAAAAATCATTTGTGATCTCGCATGGTGAAAATTGACCACATGCTCTCTATAGTCCCTGAGGTTAGGAAGGTTTCCACCGTGTGAAGAAAGGTGTTGGCATACTTAAATGACTAATTTAACATGACTTAATGGATATGAAATGATAAATCCGAAACTTAAGGGTTAGAGGATCATAACTAGCAAATTGGGCACATTTGTTAATAAAAATCTTGAAAGCCCCATTTGTGCACGACAATTGAAAAATTAGCATAATAAGATGATTTCATGCTTATACTTCTTACACGGGGCTAGGATAGATGTTGCCAATATCCTAATCATGTTACTATTTGTTTTGTTTTCACATCCTGCTTTATTCCTATTCTTGACTTCCTTGAGGACAAGGAAAGGTTTAAGCTTGGGGGGATTTGTTAGTTATATTTTTAGACGTTAATTGTTATAATTTTAGAGTACATTTTGGCATTTATTTTGCATTTATTGCATGCATTTTTTGTTTATTTCAAATAATGTGGTTTTTGTGGGATGGAATCTACTTTGGTGTGTTTTAATTGGTTTTGTAGGTTTATGTAATTGGAAGTAGGGGTGTGCATGGTCGGTTTGGTTCGGTTTTGGCCTAAAACCGAAACCAAAAACCGATATTTCGGTTTCTAGGTTTTTAAAACCGTTTGGTTTCGGTTTTTTCGGTTTTTGGTTTTCGGTTTTAACTTCGGTTTCGGTTCGGTTTTTGGTTTTTTTCGGTTTTACCATTTGTGCTTCAGGTTTTAGAAAATAATTGTTTTAAAGTAATAAATTTAAGTCAAAAATTTTGGCCTTACATTATTTTATTGGTCTCTAAATGTAATCTATATATTTTTATAATTTAGTTGACATTAAAATTAAATACAATTCATAAAATATAAGAACAATATATTCAATAAAATATTTTAATCTATCAATTCAAATAAAAAAAATAAATATTATTCTTGTAAACCTAAATATTTAATCTCTTTTAGATAACACAAGATAAAAAAAAGTAACTAATAGGCTAATAATTTTTATAAGTATATGATTACACCTCTAAATTTTACAAGTTTGATTATATGGTTTCGGTTCGGTTTTTTCGGTTTTTGATACAAGCAAAACCAAAACCGAACCGAAAAATTCGGTTTTAAAAAAAACATCAAACCAAACCGTCGGTTTTCTAGCGGTTTCGGTTTTATCGGTTTGGTTGCGTCGGTTATTTTGGTTACGGTTCGGTTATTTTGGTTTTTTGCTCACCCCTAATTGGAAGAGAAAAAAAAAAGGCTAAAAGAAAATATTATAAAAAAGAAGAATCCTGAATTTTAAAGGGTGCAGAAAAATTCCTAAAGTTTAGGAATTTTTATTGAACATGATTATCCCCAGATTTTTTTGAAGATAGAGAACAATAAAACTTAAAAATGTGGATCTACAAGTTAAATGATGATGATAAATAGAAGAGGACTGGGAAAAAATTAAAGGGGGATCTTGAAAACACTATGGAGAATCAAGTTTAAGAAGCAACAAGGAGCAATATCAATTTAGGTTCTTTTTGTTAGTTTTCAATTCGTAAGTTTTATTTTATTTTAGTTTTGATTGATCTAGTCGTCATGTCCGGCTAGAACAATCTTTGATTTCAACATTAAGGTTTAATTTCTATGATTTTGGTTTGAACTTATATGAAACGATTATGAGATATTTTTGTTTTGATGGTTTGTTTGTTTGATTATTGATCTTAAACCCAGATCTAATCCGGTATATATTAGATTGTTAATAAAACGGGCCACTTTATTAATTTCTCTAATAAAGTTCTTCAAGATTTAAAACCCTAATAAAGTTTTGATTTTTGATATAAGGAACAATTAACGGTTTGAGTTTGTCTATGAATTCATTCTCGTTATAGAATCACACAATCTAGTTAAGCATACCGAACAACGTGTGTGTTTAATTATAATCGATACTTCTATCGTTGCAACCCGCACACTAAGATCCGAACGGCGTGAGCTTAGTGTGCGGGTTGCCTCCAATCAACGAACTGCGATTGATTGGACATGAGATAGAGGGGATATCCGAACGACGTTATGCCTAGTATCGATACAAACCATTAATTGAAAATTGTCATTGCACCGTAATCGTTAATGATCGTAAGTTAAATCAAATCAAGAAATTGCCTTAGTGTTGGAATTAGTTTTTATATTTGAATTCACTCACCATTTAATTAACATTTTTAGTAATCCTTTTTTCATAATTAAAAAATACAAAAAAATGTCAATTTTCGTTTTTCCAGCAGAACCTTAATACGGCCGCGTGGAATTTCCTTTACAGTTTTGACACAGCCGTGTCAGCTCACTGGAATTTTTTTCTACTTTTTGCAATTAATTTTAGTTTTAGTTTTTAGTTAACCCCCACCTTCCTTAGCCTGTAAACAATCAAATTAACTGTGCTAAAATGTTTTTGGTATAAAATAATTGACACGTATCCCTGAGGACACGAACCCTACTTCCGCTCATACTATTTTTAGTGTATGTGACGGTAGGTTCACATTATAATATTTTATTTGTTGGATTCGACACCCAACAACGAACACGAACAAGGTCTTGTTCGTGTTCGTTCGTTAGAAATAAACTTGTTCATGAACAATTACTGAACGAGATTCTTTGTTCGTGTTCGTTCATTAAGAAAATAAACATGTTCATGAACTGTTCACGAACACTTATCGAAACGCAAATGAACACAAACAAAAATAACGAACACAAACAACTGCTCATGAACATGACTAACACAAAGAAACTCATGAACACAAACAAATACAAATGATTATAGATTTATTTTGGAATAAAATTTACATTTTTATTACAAACATTACACAAAATCAATAAACAATAAATAAGTACTTAACATAAATATAAAAAAAATACTTGATATAATAGTCATAAAAATAAGTGACACAAAATTTAGAATAGAAATGAACACATTAACGAACATGAACGAACACATTAACGAACGAACATAAACGAACATTATCGAACGTTCACAAACATAAATAAACGAACAAGGCCTGTGTTCATGTTTGTTCGTTTAACTAAACGAACGAAATTTTCTTGTTCGTGTTCGTTCATTTACTAAATAAACGAACATTAACGAACTTCCCGCCGAACGGTTCACGTGTTCGCTGAACGTTCAGTTCGTTTGCAGCCCTAAATAGGTCTATTATATACAACAATGTAACTGTTATTAAAAACTAACACAAAATAATTACAACTAATCAAGTAACTAAAATATGTTTAGTCTATTTGTATTTTCTCAACAGCATCAAAGTGTTACCACTTCTTGGTTAACATTAGTTGCGCTTGCTGCTAAGTTCTCACTATGATTAGTTGCTTCTGCTGCTAAGTTCTCATTATGATCGGTTGCTATGATACTTCCACTAGTGCACCAAAATTTTCTGATAATATTTAATTTCCTTACATGTTAATTTAACAACACGATGAACAGTGATATACAAGTGATATTGCATGATGTACAAGTGTGGTTAGCTGTAACATATCACCACCTCTTCTAGCTCATGGTTTATTTGTTGTTTCATGCTCATTTTATATATATAGAGAGTGGATGCGAGACACATCTAGAGAGGGGTTTGGGGGTCTGGTGGTGCATACAGGCCTTCGTCATCACCGCCTTTGTTCTGCTCCTTTCACTTTTTGACGGTGGTTAGGGCGGTGGTGTTCCATTGTTGTCTCTAGAACACTTTTTGATGGCGTCGACTGATTGTGTTGATAATATTGCTACTTTGATTCTTCTATTGCGGGTATCATTATGTCGTTGATTCAACCATGTTGTGATGATGGTGATGTCGGAACCATCGTTGTGTCGATGCTGATGCGCCTTTGCTCATCTGAGATTGAGCTTAGGCCTGTTTGAACGATTCTTCTGTTGAGTATGAACATCGGTTATGGTCCTGCAGCCACCTTTGCTCACGCTTTGTCTGTTTTCAGATTTTGTTTTCCATGGTTGTTGGTTGGTGATGTAAATGATGTTTTGGTTGGTCATCTAATGCTATTGGGTGATATTGTTTGTCAATGATGGGCGTATGTTCTTCTGGAACCTTTTGTTTTGGTTGTTATGTGGTTGTGATGACATATCAAGACTGGTGGCGGTTGCTTTGGCTTGGCAGTCGTTTTCGGTGTGCAGCCGCAACCGACCATGTTTGAGCCTCGCTTTTAGAACGTGCAACGCGCGTTGGGGTGTAAATTCTAGTTAAATTAATTAGGGATTAAAGTAAATAACATTAAATAAACAAATATGGAAAATAAATAGATGTTAAAAACAAATAAAAGTATTTAAATTTGACTGGTTCATAAATATATAAATGGTATTAAAAATAATTTTAATGTTAAATTCACTGTTTGTTTAAAACATATCAAGTAAATCAATCGGGTCAACTTATTTTATTCGAGCCAATCTAGAGACCCAATCCCCTTCCTTTAATTTCCTTAGAGATGGTTTATCGGTTACAATCAAGATAAAACCTGTGATTGTCGTCAAGATTCCCCCAATCAAAATTAGAGATGACAGCAGGACGAGTTTGGGATTTATATTGATAACCTAAGTACCATACTTTGTTGTAAAACCATGTTTGATACCTTACAATACTTGACGGGTAATTACCCATGTGGTATCAGGCGTGCCGATAGATATCAGTTATAGCCGTTACACTATTTCTTTTCCTCCACTATCATATACGACCCACTCTTAATTGATTGTGTTCGTAATCCCTCTCATCTCTCCTTTATGCTCTTTGCAATCCTTGCTCCTCAATCAATTTATTTTTGGTAATTTTCGTCCTTGATTCCAAGATACTGGTTTACTCGTATATTGATGGTTCATTACCTGAAATCTTTTAAAGTTATAGCATTACTAATAATGATAAGTGAGTTCATTAAACACACGCATAACTGTTATTTGAAAAACATTTAAGCTATGTTAGTCAAACGCCCTTATTAATCACCCCCTTCATCCTTAATTCGATGCATGATTAGCTTATAAACCCTCACTAATCGGCAAAGCAAAGCTGATCATAATAACAAAACTTTGAAATCTTGACTCTTTAATGCTCGATGAGCTCAGGCTGACGACCAAGTCTTCTTTAATGGGTCTCTATCGTGTATTCTCCTATTTGAAGCGCTTCAGAACAAGAACAAATCTATAAATCTCCATTCTCATTTGTTGTTCTTGGCGATAATCTAGAGCCTACATGGCGACAAGATATTGTTCTTTTACTCTTCGTGAAGGTTTTCGAGAAGAAGAAACCCTCTATCAGTGGTGGAGCCAGATATTTGTCATAATGGGATTATTATCTTACGATTCTTAAATTTTTAACGACCTAATATCAGAAATTTAGGTTTGGGTTGGTTTGGTTTGGATCAATCACATAATAAAATACAGACACCTTAGTAAAAAAACTTCATCACAAAACACACAACTTTTGACATGTTTTGCTTTAGACTTTTTTAGATGACCCATTTGATATGTAAAATACAATCCAGATTGAGTTATATATAACAAAATGATCACAATTAACCAAACATGAAATATGAAACAATCAACCAAAGTTAGTATGGAAACTCACTAAGTGTAATCCATACTAATAAAACAACATAATTAGGGAGAATTACATATATCTTCCTCTTCACCCTTGAAATTACATATTTCCCCGAAACACAAGTTTTCAATGCATAAATACAATATTTTTAAGCATGCTTTGGGGAAATATGTAGTTTCACAAGTTTAAAGGAGGATATATGCAATTGCCCCAAATAATTATTGGCACATGTTATATTCTTACAATCATTTTACCACGTATCATATTTTCACAACTATCTTGCCACATATCACTAGCATAGCAAGTCAACTATTTAATGATAATATTAAATGTTAATGATGTTTTATATACTTTTTAAATTGTTAACCCAGTCTATCTATACTAATAAAACAATATTTTTTCAGACACATGACATGATTTTAGAGCATTTAGTTTTAACTTTTCCGCTTCTCTCTGCTATTAAATATTTATATAAGTTACTACTTAATGATATTATTTAATTTGTTTCAAATTAAAAATATATTTTAATAAATTAACAAAGAGACCTTTTTAATATTGCAATTTCAATAAAAATATTTTTTTTTGTAAAATAAGTTTTTTTTCTAAAACATCAAACTTTTTAAAAAACACTAAATAGTTAAAACCCTAAAATTTTAAAATATATTTTTATGAGCCAAAAATAAGTAAAATTTAAAGTT
The DNA here is from genome assembly GCA_025215565.1 of Flaveria ramosissima. Taxonomy (NCBI): domain Eukaryota; kingdom Viridiplantae; phylum Streptophyta; class Magnoliopsida; order Asterales; family Asteraceae; genus Flaveria; species Flaveria ramosissima. The sequence goes on along the minus strand of CM046043.1, from coordinate 8,380,353 downwards.
GTAATGTGAAAATTTTTAAAATGACTCTTTTAAATATAGTTGGTTTTGAAATAAAGTATTTATTTTTTAAAGAAACTAAAAATTTAAAAAAAGTATAAAAATGATATCTTCCTTTATTATTTAAAATTCTTACTCATACCTAATTTGGTCATACTTTATCTCAAAATATCATTTTATAATTCATAAATTTTAATTACTAACTATAAAACTTTTATTTATTCAACCCATGTATTACACGAGATTCTAATCTAGTATTTAATAAACAAAATAAAAAACATGTGTTCTTTTTATCAAAAATGTAATTTTAATAAAATCATTTTTTAACAAATAAAATGTTTAAAAACAATTTTTTTTGAAAATTCTTTAAGAAATACTATTATTGTTTTATTACTTGAGATAGTTAATTATAAATAATTTTAATCATATGTCACTTTAAATAATAATTTCATGAATTATAAATTTTGATTAGTAATTTTTAATTTAATATTTATTTTCAGCCCGTGTGATACATAGGTTTCCATACTAGTTACATAAATAAACACAAAACTCACTTAATTTATGGTTTTGTGATTCATTAAGAGCATTTACATCAGATTCACTATCTCTATCATTATAATTACATTAACAATCACTAGTTTTTCATTCCTCTAATGCATAATACTTTTTAATACTTTTATCATTACATTTTTCCTCTCCTGTACTCACAACCACTTTTAAAATATTAAAAAAATTATAGTGATTCAAAGTGATTTCCCAAATATACAGATGAAGAGTAACTTTTTCCTATCATCCACTTACAAAAACTTACCACTATTTCTTAATGTATAAAAAAACACACTTACATAAATATAGAAAACCTACCGTGAATTCTCTAACATATGCATACAATATTGTTTAAGAAAACAACATCAAATAGTCTACACCTTCCATTTACCTTCATCCATTTAAAACAGCTAAACAAGAACCTTTTGGCACTTTCTATAAGAACAAAAGCCGACCGATTTTTCTACCATATGTTCGACTGAATATATCAAAATTTTCTTAGTAATAGCTAATGTTTGTTCGCATGATTTGGAATAGAGTACTATAGAAATTTTTTGAAGTTGAAGCATTATTGATAATGACAAGTAAGTTCATTAAACATGTGCGTAACCAGTATTTCAAAAACACTTCAACTACGTTAGTCACCCTCTTTTTTTCGCCAATCACCGCCCTTCCGTTGTGTTCCCGAGTCTCATTTAAGAAGGAAAATGGAAGGAAATGAATGGAAAATGAAAAATAATTATGTTCCCGAGTTTTTTTAAGGAGGGAAATGACAGAAAACAAAAAAACTTTATGTTCCCGAGTTTTTTAAAGGAAAAAAATGGAAAGAAATAAAAAGAAAATTTCCACCAATTTACCCTTCTAACTTTCTTTTCAAAATGGAAGGAAATGGAAAGAAATAAATAAAACACATAAAATTGTTACTTTCTTTTCGTTTCTTTCGAACTCTGGAACACGAAAATTTAAAATGTTTTTTCCTTTCTTTACATTTCTTTTTTCTTCTTAATTTCATTTCTCTTCATTTCTTTTCTCTCGCTAATTTCCATTCACTTCTTTTCTTTCGTTTATTAAACTCGAGAACGCAACGTTCATCCATAATTCCCTAATTTGATGCATTATTAGCTTATAAACCCTCTCATTAATCGGGCAAATCAAAGTTGATCTTAACAACAAAACTTTGAAATCTTGACTCCTTAATGCTCAATTAGCTCGGGCTGACAACCAAGTATTTCTGTAATGGATTTCTATTCTCTAATGTCACAATTGAAGCGCTTCAGGACAAGAACAAATATTAAAAGCTCCGTTCATTTAAATGAGAACACAAGAGTTGATGATGGTTTTGTTCTCACAGTCATCGGTTGCTATTCTTGGTGATAATCTGGAGCCAAGATGGGGTCGAGATGGAACAAACACTGATCGAAAAAAACGTGGGTGTGAGGCAAAGATAGATAGGGTATCGAGACAGATCAAACATTAATTTGGTCGAAGCTAAAATCTTCTAACCAAGTGAGAGTTCATGGTTCCGTTATAATTTGATTTATATGGTTAAGTTATAGTTATATATAAATTAACTGAACCAATGCGGATGCCATATCAAAACTAACTTTCAAATTTTCTACTTTTATAAATAATATTAGGTATCCGAAGAGTTATTTTATATTTTTTATATAATAACATATTAGATGTTGCTTATTCTACTTACCCAATTTCACCTTTTAAGCACAACGTTAAGTTATCATATTATTGAATCCCAATTTCACCTTTTAAGCACAGTGTTGGTTGTTAGGGTTTTGATTTGCCTTTTCTACTTCCATACAAATTGGCTCAATGTTCCTTAAAGTTAGCTTTACACACAGTATTGGTGGAGTTACTCAAGGGCCTTAATATAACTTAAAGGAACATTAAGCTAATGATGTATGGATTTGGGAGATTGATCAAAGTGTTCATATTTTATATGGAGAATGGTATAGACATAGACCTCAAGTGCTCAAGGATCAAAGGTATAATCGACTTCTGATATCATTCATCTTTCTATTTATAGTTAATCCAATGAATCGGTGTTTGATACACATTGCATATGGATTTGAGATTGTTAAATGATGAAGATGCAATAACACCATGTGATGGACTGATGGGAATCAGATTAATGTGCCAGATGATCTTGTGAGCAAGATAACCATTCAGTTTTCAAAAAAAAAAAAAAAAAAGAAAACCTTTTGTGGACTACATATGTATTTTACATGATTATATATTACAAATGAACTTTGGTTGTGGTTTTCAAGGTTTATATTATTTGTTCTTTCTCTGATTATCATCTGAGTAACCAAGAGCCAATAGCTCAAAGAAAAAGATTGTTGATAGAAATACATTTCAACAGGCTTCTTTAAATTATCCATATTATGAAAAGAAACTCTTGCTAGGATTGTTTTAGTATCTGTACCTCAGTATCGTCTAAACTTTTTGTCTACAGATGAAACTCTTTCTGGTATAGTGGTATGATTAGTTCTCTATTCAACTTACGAAGAATGAGACTCGAATATGTCTCCCTTTCTTCCTCAATTCAGTCTGTCTTTGAAATGAACTTGCAGAAGCTTGCTTTAATCATGTGTGAGATTGGTAATGCATTAGAGAGCTGTACTGTTGACCCTAGCGTAATCTCACCAAGCTTGAGCTTGAGATTAGTTAGATTACCCGTGTCGATTGTGAACCTTCATAGTTTGGTCTTTCTTGATGTACTGATTGTTCGAGTATAAACTCACTGCCTGATCAGATTGGTGAGCTAAACAGGCTAAGATTGCTCAAGATGAGTGGTTGTCATGGATTAGAAGAGTCACTAGCTTCTGTGAATCAGTTGACTTTGTTAGAAGATGTGATCTGTGATGAAGAGACATCGTATCTACGGAGTTATAATGAAAGTGATCTATGCAATTTAAAGATAAATGTTGTTGAAGATGACTGATTTGCAAACTTTATGAAAATACTCAGTTTGTACTTAGTTGTTCTTATGACAGGGCTGTCCGAATATAGAGCATGGGATAGCCGAGGGGTGGTGGGGAACAAGAACGAGATAAGTAGCTATTTGGTGATTGTATGTGTAAGATGGTAAAAGACTAATTGGATATTATTGATAGGTTTGATTACAATATATATAGAATATAATGCGAACCCTAAAACCTAACTGGGCCCGTGGGCTCATACTAATAACCCTAATAATATTGTCTAATACTCCCCCGTAGTCGTAGCGGAAGTAATCTGACGCTATGAGTGGGAAACAAAAAAAACATAAAAAACATGCTTCGATCGACTTGACTATTCAAACTATTGCTAACAAATAGTATTTTGCTTGATGTTGTCATTCATATTTCGTTTGATTGTGCTATCCATAATTTGCTTGATACTTAATGTTCTTGATTCTTGGAATAATAAGTTGAGACCCGGCGACCAAAGTCGTTGGCGATGTCTCAAGGCTAGCAAGCGGCACTCTTTTGGATCCGTAGATCAAGAGATGATATAAGTAGATATAAAAAAAAGCAAGACCAATGACTAATCACTAATTGCATATGTCAGTGTTGTAAAAATCACTAATTGCTTTCGATTAGTTGGCAATTAGTCACTAATCGGAGGTTGGCCACTTTGGTTTTATCAAATCGGAGGTGTTGGGCGCTAATATGTCAAAATATGGTCAAAGTTGGACCTAGGGGAATCAAATCGTCCTAATCAGAGGTGTTTCGGCGCGAGAACCGCCGAATTTTCCCATTTCGGCACTAGATTTGCCGATTTCAGCGAGGATTTGCGACGCTGGTGATTGGAACGAGGGAAGGGTGTGGCGACGGATCTGGAATGAGGGAAGGGGAAGACAGATTGAACTTTAGGTTTACAGTTTATGTATCTTAATATTTAGTCCCCTCAATATACACCAATATACAATGTTTTCAGAACCGGATCGGACGTCGAGCCGGACGCCTTACTGGTTTGGTGGTCGGACCGGTTGGACCGGTTGGACCGGATTTAACTATATTTTAATTATATTTATATATGTAATTATATATTTGTTGGAAGTAAGGGTGTGAAAGGGAGTCTCTCTAGTCTCTAACACCCTTGTCCCACATTGGTGTGACAAATGAAACATTATGTGTTTATATGTGATAACAAGATGAAAGGTATTGAATGTCTTTATGATACCTTTTACACCATGACCTACCCGCGCAGGGGGGGTGCAAAAACGGGTTTCTGGCTGGAAAATTTGGGTCGCCCACGCACGACATGCGGACACGAATGCCGTTCGAAATAAACCGGGTCCGCGTGAAGCCCTTTTTTTGCTCTTAATTTATGGTTTAACACCCCGTTTTTACCCATTAAAACTAAAAAGAAAAAAAATGGAAATCCGGTCCGAGGTTTTCCCGGTCCGACCAACGGCTCGGGACGAACCGGCCGGTTCAACCTCTCAAAAACGAGTCACCCCAGACCGGACCGGACTAGGCAGCGAATCCCGGCCGGTCCGATTCGGTCTTAACAACATTGCCAATATACAACTTATCCCCGTAAACTTGTAAATTAATTCACAAAACGTATAAAATTAATGTGATGCAAACATAAATTTACAAAATTATATACAAATTGATCCAATTAATCCCTAGTAGGTACCACACCGCTCCTAACAATTTCTACAAAACTGGTTTTTGTTTTACCTTATATCAATGAAAATTAATCACGCTAGTAGTAACTGCTCAGTCACAACTGAACAATGGTGACCCAAATGTGCAATTTGATAACTTTAAACCTTGATAGTAGCACTAACATTGATAAAATTATACCTCAGTAGCCATTGAGCCTTAGTAGTAACTCTGACCTTGAAACCTCCTGAGTCACTAAGACAAATAGTAACTAAAACTCGGTAGCAACTAAGACATTGTTAGTACCTGAACCTCCGTAGTAACTAAGGCTCCTTAGTAACTATAGCTCCGTTGGTAATTGAACCTCAGTAGTAAGTAAGTTGCCTAATTTTTTGCAGCTTTAACAGCTTCAGGCACACAGTTTCGAGTATTGATATTTTATTAATCTTAGATTCATTTTGAACATGATTTTGGTTCGTTGCAAACTTTTCACATAGTAAACACAAATCCATGAAGATATTCAAGCTCCGCCACTGTAGATTATCAAACCATTTTGTGTCGCCGTAAGGTCTATGATACGCTAGCATCATCATTGACACCGTTTCTTCTGGAAAGAAACTTACGTTTGAAACAATCTTGTGGAAATAATATGAAGAACCAAGTACGTGGCACTATAAAAGACTCAGAAAACGTGTGCAGTGGAATAGACTTTTCGTATGCACATTGCTTTCGAACATTTACATGTTTTGACAATTTAAACCCATGCAACTATGGTGTAAACTTGTTAGAGCATATAATATTCATTTTGTTAGTTGGTTAAAGCCGTTGACTTTATAATTTGGTAGTTAAAATTTTAATTTGTAATGTAGCTATTTGAATTATATAAGTCTCTTTAGGGTTTGAATATTCTCTCTAGAATAGTTTTTGGATTAGATTTTCTATAGCACCGACTTAACATAGAAACAACCAAAAATTAGATGTATAAGAGGGAAAATACACATGATTGCAATTTTATTCATAGTATATTATTATACTATATATAATGAAGACGATGTTGTCTCTTTACATTAATTTAATTTTAAAAGTTTTAAGAGAAAGATTATTAAATTTAACTATCTTACTTATCTTTTATACACACATGTCAATTGTATGATTAAATACAAAAAAATCACCGAACAATATTGATAATGAATACCCTAAATTAGTTAAACTATATATAATTAATCAATTAATTTAAACGTATTACTAGTGTTCGTGTTAGTGTGTTATGTTTTCTGTCACATCTGACAGACAATCATCATTTACATTACATTGGAGGTGTGAAACAATGTGTTATACGTTTCACTGCTAAAGTAAATGACATTCTAAACGAGTTTGCGAGAAGACAGTTCCGTCGGAAATCAGCGATGAAAATTTATTATTAAATCTGATCAACATAAAAAAACATCTAGAATTTTAATGTTATCCTTTAAAATTATAACTTCTACTTAAGTAGTTTCATTTTCAATGAAATTTTTTTCATCCTTCGATGTTTGCAATCTATGAGATTCTTCTAAATCTATACAATTAAAACTATTTGATCATGTTTAATCTCGCTTTAAAAGATAATATATATAGTGTTATAATATCTATAAATTTGCTTGCTAATTAAATAGGTATGCGGTCTCTAATAAACTTGTAATAACGGCAATATATATTAGTTAGAGTTTATGTAATAAGCCTTACAATAACTAGACATTATGGTTTCATTAGATTTTTATTGTAATTATCGTCACGATACCTAAAGAAGGTCTCATTAATTATTTAATTACTTTTAGATTTTATTGTTATTTTTTTTCTATGCCACATACTAGTTTAGAAATTCGTGTATTAAAAACTTCATATTTGATAAAATTTTGCTTTTAAAAAATTTATGTTTTTTTAATAAAAATGAATATGTTTTTAATTTATCAAAAAATCTATTTTATAATTTGAAAAATATATAAATAATAATTGCCATTTATTGTATCATTATATGGTTAAATTTTATTATGATAACGACACGTGTTCAAATCGTATGTTAAGCCCAGGTGGACAATTTTAGAAAAAATATCATGTGATTTTTAAATATTTGAATAAAGTCGATGATAATAAGTGGTCTGAGAGTGTGTTTGAAATGCTCTGAAGTTCCTATTCAAGACTTTGAGGGATTGTATTTTTATTATTTTTATTTTTTGTCAAACCTTGCAACAAGAAAATAGACACTATTTGTTTATATATTTATAATTATATATTTTATATATAACATTATACATATTAATTAATTGTTTTTATCATAACTTTATATATAATAAATATTATTTATATAATATATTTAATAAATTAAATAAAAATATATAAATAAAAAGATCGTTTAAGTTCGCGAGCCGGCTCGAGCTCGATATGTGAAGCTCGGGCTCGAGCTCGATAATTAAATGAGATTTTTTTCAAGCTCGAGCTTGGCTCAGACTCGATAAAGCTCGACTCATTTCGAGTTTTTTATCGATCCGATCTCGAGTAGTTCGCGAGCAGCTCGGCTCGTTTGCACCCCTACTCTGAAGTTCCTATTCAAGACTTTGAGGGATTGTATTTTTATTTATGTCAAACCTTGCAACAAGAAAATAGACATTATTTGTTTATATAGTCAATAGGAATTTTATGAGTCAATAAAACAGGCTGCGGTAAAATCTTTTTTCATTTTTCAACGCATCTCGGCTATGAATTTTGTAACCGGTGTTCTTTGACAAAGGGGGCGTCCCGTCAAACAAATCACAAAATTGAGATGAATCGTTGATTTGTTTCAAGTTGTTCACATACACATGAAGTGTTTTATTTTTATAATCCTAACTAGATTTGAACCCGCGCGTTGCCGCGGGGTTCTTTTGTAACTGGCGTGTGTTAGCTCATATATAATATAGAACTAATGTTTTACAAAAGCGTTTTCGTTTTTGGGTTGCGACGGTAGGCCACGGTATTCACACTGTCACCGTGCATTATCAACATAAACCCTTCAGTTTTCTTTAGGTTTACAAAAATGATAGTTGATTACAAAAGGATTTCCTGCGGGCTGCTCCTTCATTCCTGTGTGCTTAATGCTTCGACGGCCTCTCTGTATAAATATTACAAAAATACTAAAGATTAGAAGACAACCAAAATTTACGCAATAATTTAAGGAGGTGTCATTGACTTAGGTAATGCAGATTAGGCTAACGAAAATGAAATTTACGGAAATTCAATGATAACTATGAAGGAAATTATAAATTTTTATAGAACCACATCATTAATCCAAAAAAAACAAACATATGTTACCTATAATTGACAAATTTGCATGTGAGGCACATAATTACAGAATTGATAAATTTTTATAGAGTAATAGGATTACAAAATTGCATAAGTCGCTTCGGTGAATCACTTGAGCCCCGATACATTTTCGATGCCATGGAGCTAGACCAGTGAGCTATTACGCTTTCTTCAAAGGATGGCTGCTTCCAAGCCCACCTTCTGGTTGTCATCGCTCGATCACTTCCTTTTCCACTAAGTGATTGCTTAGGGACCTTAGCGTACGATCTGGGCTGTTTCCCTCTCAACCGGTCAGAGCCCCGGGCTCCTCCCACTGCTTGGGAGCTTACGGTTTCATGTTCTATTTCACTCCCCGACCTTTAGTATAGGTTCAAATCCTATTGGACGCAATTTTTTTCCAGATATTTTTTTAGATTTTATCAAGTTTGATCTGTTTTACCGAGAAGGTCTACGGTTCGAGTCCGTATAGCCCTAGAGCCCTAAAAAATATGAAAATCAAATCAAAAAATGAATATTCAAATACAAAAAATCGTATCTTTGATTATATGCATGAGAATCAAGAAAATTTGAAGTTCAAAATACTTGAAAAAAAGAAAAAAGATGAAGAAAAATACTTTTTTCAACCATCTCACCTGAAAGTCAGTCGCTACCTTAAGGCATGCCTTGACTCCAAGAGCTAACTCGTTGGGGCTTGCTTTCCTAAAGAGAAGACGATCGGCCTTACGGGTCGGCAGGAGGGTTGTCTGCACTCAATGGGCTAGGGTGGCCCCATTTCGCCTATGAAACCTAACATAATCTACTATAATGTATTAGTAGTGGACACAACAAAGTTCAAAAACTATACCAGATACTAATTTATGATAGATGCTCAATAGCCTTTTTAGGTATAATCCTTCAAAAAAAAGCCTAGCATCAACACAAGTTTTCATACCATCCAAAACAATCATTTTGAGCTAAACGCGTCCTGACCTGAACCAAAATAATACTCTTTATAAAATGGCCTACTTTGACCTAAATTTGTTTTGACCCGCAGGCCCATATGAACTGAGATTTTTCTCACAAAGCCATACCTATATTAACATCTACATCCACAGAAAATTAGAAAGTTAATATAAAGGATGATACATATAAACTAAAATCCAATCTCCAATTTTGACACAACCATGATTTGAAGTTCAGTCAATTTACAACAAATCATGAGATTATCTGTGGCCAATATTTGCGTTGGTACAAAACAGAAACATGTGAAACATAGCCAATTCCAAGGCTAATCTCAATTGTAATTAGTAAATAAGGGACTGACCAAAAATGTTTTTTATATCTCACATAGAACATCAAATAATAGTAGATAAGATAAGAGAAACAAAAGATTATTATATGAACCAAAATCCTTAAAATGTTGGAGGACAAATGCAGCCATAAAGGTGAGAATAAGGAAAATTACCTCCAAAAGCCCTGTACTATCTTGATTAAGTAAATTATAGGTTTTTCCTGCTGTTAGATCGTGAGATAATAGTAGCAAGAATAGTATATATATGTGTGTGTATTGTGAGTATTGGTAACACTTTTGCTATGGCTGGGCTATCATCATTCGTTTAGATAAAGTGATAAACAACCTCTATGTTGTTGTCTTGTTGATAATATAAGTCTAAAACCAACTGATAAAATCTCAGATACTCTAATGCACTTTAACATGAAGAATTTCGTATCTTCAAATTGTTCTCCTTTTTTATCCCCTAACATATCAATAAAAATGAAACCAATATATCAATATGTGCAAGATTATATGAGATTTGAGGCTTCTTAAAATGGTTAAAACAATGACGTTTAGTCGATTACAGTTAATTTGATGAGAAGCCTGATGGAAACATAAAGAATAGGTAGCATTCAATGGTCAGATAAGTAATGAAAACATATATAGACATTCCTATTAATTGCTACAATCATAAATGAGTGAACATAAAGACCATACCTTAGTAGTTTACTTGAGCAAGCGAACGAACTAACTATAAGTATCACTATATGATCTTAATTAATCGTCGAACAAAAATCAAAAATAAATAAAGACTTCTCCGGGGAATCAAACGGATTGTGCATGCCATGTTTAGGCCACCTAGTAAAACATGCAACAAAAGATTGCTTATATTTAAAAAAAACTAATAAGTGTGCAAACATACAATTAAAAATCTAGTAACTTGGTTTACCTTGATCCCATTTTGGTCTGCTTCTGAAAATTTGATGAATGATTCTGCACATAGAGGATATAGTATTGTAATCTTGCTAGAATTCATCCATTTTACCTGGACTCGAAAATATTAAAAATAATCAAACAATCATTTAAAAAAACACACAATCTATGATTCGGCAGGTTGAAAGCCTTATATCTCTTTAGCTTTAGAAGTGGCAAATTGTAGTGAACGAATGAACATGCATACGAGATTAAATCAAAAAAGTTAGAATTTAAAATAGACATGCATCTTTTTAGTTGATAATTTTATAACTAAACACAATTTAATGTCATGGAAACCGAATAAACTCATCAAATTACAGAGCAAAGTGAGTTAATATGAACATAACTTATGACGAAGACAATAAAAGATCAAATCCAAATCAAAGCTCAAGTTGCTTTTATCAGAAGTCGTTATCAATCCGTAGTAAAGATTGTTAAATTAGCCTTATTACACACAACGAAAAGTGGATCATTAACTGTATATCAACAATGGAAGGAATTAGATCTGTTGACATACCTAAACCAATTGTTACTGTGAACCCTAACAGTTGCCATAATCTCTGGATCGAGTTCAACACCAAATCGACAATTGGACTGAAATCTGAAACCAATATAAACTTTCTGGATACCATCCACAAGCGCTAGATCTTGATCATCTTTTCATCACAGCCCTAATTCCTCTTCCATGTAACACGATCAACCCACATTGTTGCCCTAATTTCTGCACCTATACTCGAAACAACCATCCGCCTGCAGATTCAATCATAATCACCGCCAAACACCCTTGTCGTGAAATGAAGAAAGATACCAGAAAGGCAGAAACAGTGGGAGAGTGGAGGAGGCGTCGGCGGTTGTGAATATACGATCTTCTCTCAGTCTACACGTAGATGAATGTGAGAAGCAGAATGCAACACGTAGCATTTTTTTGCAAAATTACAAATATAACCCTGGTTACTGTAGTAACCGACCAAAATGTTTAATATGTATTATAATATCATGTAATTTTTTTTCTTATAAAGACCGGTAACGAAAACTAAATTGAAAATAATATGATTCTAAAGTATTTTATTTCATTATCCAACATATCATGCATAATAAGCAGAGTTGAGCGAGCCGAGCCAAGGCTTGGGATCGGGTACGTCTCGTTTAGAAACAAAGCTGAGCCGGGTTCGTTTGTTTATCTTAATGAGCTCAAATTGTGAGCTGGGCTTGGCTTGTTTATAAACGAGTTAAGATGAGCCAGCTCGCGAGCCAACTTATTTGTTTGTTCAAAAATATGATTTTGTTATTTTTATACATATTTGTATATATATAAACAAAAAAGATTTTATCACAATTAAAAATCAACTTTTGGCGATGACAAGCCGCCGCGAGAGGCTTTTGGCGATTGCTGCTGTGACGGCGACTTGTTTTTTGCCTATAGCGACAAGATTGTGGCGACTACACTTGTTGCGACAACATGTCGTCGTCTTAACATGTGGCGGCGACATTGGGACCCTATGACATTGGGACCGTACGGAGATGACATTTGTTGTCGCCCTAGTCTCATATTCTTGTAGTGTTTGTTTATCTTAACTCGTTAAAACAATTATATAAGATTGTTATTTCAAGAACCAGAATCGTCTTTTTATGCTTTCATATTTAGTTTCTCGTTTAAAAATATCAAAAAGAAACATGTGTATGTGTCTATTTTACAAAAGATGTCGTAGTTTTGATTTGTAATTTATAATTTAGGTTTTACTTTAAACGAGCTAACAAGTAAACCAAAGCGAGCCACGAACCGTGCGAGCTAATTTTGGCTCAGGCTTGGCTCGTTTACATACCGAGCCGAGCCGACTCGGCTTATTTATAAACTAGCAGATTTTGAGAGAGTTATTTTCGAGCGAGTTTCGTGTGAGCATCTATTTACAAGCTTTCTGAACAACCCTACATGTATAATACACAAATTATATTTAGGATAATATATTAAACTTAATTTACTTTAATGATACGACTACGAGCTAAATTACGTGTTGATCATGTCAAACAATCATATAATACAGATGTGCGACAGGAATTTTCAGTCGTAAATTTGTCACCAACGTACGCTTTTAGTGACGAATTTAATAAGGAGAGCTTTTCCCTCTTTTTGTTTATTTATATTTTCAGTAAATTGTGGAGATATAGTTCAACCCCACTACATTAATTTTCCTGTTTTCTTTTAATATTAAGAGCATTCACAGTTTAATTCTTAAAAATATATAAAAGTGTGTTTCTTATATTATATGGAATGATTTTAAATGACTGTGAGTGAAGTATAAAAAAAAATGTTACTGTTTATCGGTATATTTGGGGAATCAATATTCAATCCCTATAAATATTTTGATATATATGAGTATAAAAAGTATTATTTAATTGAAAAATAAATTTTTTTTTATTTTTTATGTAATTATATAAATAAAGATAGATAATTCATTGTTTTTAAGTGATCGAAAGATAAAGAAAAAGTATAACATAAGGTGGGTAATCTTTATAACCAGCGTGTAGTTGCACCTAACCGATTTAGAGTATTCTACAATCTTGTTTCCTTGAGTGGATTAGTTTAACGACTTTTTTCACATATATTTCTTTTGCATTTATAAAGACCAATTCAGATAGAGTGTAGTTTGAGTTTCCACCGTTCCTTACGTAACATATCAGACCTTTCGATGTAAATATGCTTCCTTTTCATGCACATTAACAAGAAATACATACATCAATACACTACAACCGAACTAATATTATTAACTAGCACGTGCCAGACAAATGCGCATCCAATACTCGAAAAAATGGAACCAAATTTGGCGACTGAATTATGATCATGGATTAACTAAGGAGATTTATTCTATAGCACTTTTGGTCGCAAAAGACTGTTTGAGTCGAAATTGCGATCTTAAATATCCAAATATCTAGTAAATGCGACAGGTTCTCAAGAATATAGTACACCTAGTAAGCAAAACATGGAGAGAAAGAAAACTTCTGTTTTTAGGTGGAGCTATACCAAAGTATATGTCCTATAGCCCCTAATCGTAACATGATTAGGCTGTTAATAGTTTAAGTTGGCAAATACGCGTTAGTTGGGTGGGGAAAGAAGTTATATATTGTAAGTTATACATATACATATATGTGTATTGTTGCTTTTGGTGTAATCAATCATTTTATGTAATTGAGGTTTATACGAGAAAGATCATTAATTTAAACCCTAACACACAATGAGAGATAGAAGAACACACTCTTATAGTCAAATAGGTGAATATTGTAGGTTTCCTATTTCACAATTGACGTGGACACTTTTCAGAATCATCGATAATCACTTTCAGATTAATTTTTTTTTGGTACGAAATCAGTTTTGATTAAAAAAGAAAGTTTCTACAAGAATGAAATTGTATTCTTTTATGAAAGCAAATTATGATTGCATATATGAAATCTTATATATGTAAAACAAACCAAAATTAAAGATGGTCCTTTTATAGAAAATGATCCATTACAATGTTTCTGTTAGCAATTGGCAGTGGACAACTATAATTGTCGTCGGTTGAAAAATCACATTACTGGGAAAACCCTTCGGCCACCGATGAGCAATTTCCATGTTGTTGATGACCATTGTCACTGTTGCTAGTTACCTATAGATGTGACAATTGTCATTGTGGTGGTGACGATGATCGATAAAACCATTAAGGTGCATTGCATGGCTACATCCGCGTGGTCTTTTCAAATGAAGCATTTGCAGGGATGGACGCCCTGCTCCTGTGCTGTATTTCATAGGATGATATTAGAAATATTGAGATATAACAAACATCTCTATTGTTAAAACTATGAAGATCTAAGCATTTCATTGATCCTTCTATGTATAGAGCTTGTAAAACATGTCATGTGTTAAAAGAGTCATGTTCGGCACATGTTTTAACTCGACTATTAAACCTAAAAACGACACATTTAATTAAGCGTTAACACAAACATGCTTAATAAGTAGGTCGTACAACGTGACACGTTTAACCTGATTAATGTAATCATTTCATCGACACAATAGGATAAGTTAACATGATTAATAAAATAAGCAGTTCAAAAACACGAATGTCATAACATGTTTAACACGATTATTGGTATGACTCACTAAACATGGTTAAGAGATAATATAACAATTAGCACGATAAATAATCAATGTTACAAAAAACAACATTCCACATTTACTTTTTGAAACTATAAACTACGCCTTTTTGATTAATGAGTCTTTAAACATGTCGAACCTTCCTATAAACCTACGTGATAAGTTAAACTTAGTTTTGAAATATTGAAATTTCTTGTAACTTTCCGATTTGCTCTCTATATAATAACTACATGTTCCAATTGCACCAATGCACCATACATAAAAGAAATAAGACAATTAACACTCGTCGTCTTGCAAATAATATCATCCCGGTGGACTTATCTCTACAAATAAATACCCGCATATTGAAGCTTCTGTCGATTCCAGTATATATACCCTATACCCGGCAAAACGGGCGGGTTGGGTCGGGTAGTGTAACGGGTCAAAATGGGTTCGGGTTAAAACGGGTTCGGGTCAGGATGGGCCAATTTAAAAACGGGTCAGGACGGGTTAGGGTCAGGTTGGATTCGGGTAAATATATGTTCGGGTCAGAATGGGTCAAAAGTCTAAAAATTGAAAACAATACATAAAGTTCAAATAGGTTGCATTCTGGATGGTATTAGTATACAATGAGGATTAGGCCCGTCGATTTCATTCGTACCCGATTAACCCGCCCGACCCGAGCTCACCCGTACCTGAAGAAACTCGACCCAAACAACCCGTTATCCGAACAACCCGAAAACCAATAAAACTGTTTTTATTTGGGTCGGGTTTAGGATAAACTTTCAAACCTCAAAAACCCGAATAAGCCAAACTGATTAACTCAAAACCCGAATAACCCGATCAACCCATATTAAAATTGATCGAATTGTTTGTTTATCAATTGAAAAGGCATAGCTTCACTCTAAACTAATGGATTAAATTTACAAAATAATGACGAAGACCACGAACGTCGACGTCAGTTATGGTGATGAAGACGTTGGTGAAGGTCTTGGGTTTCGACAACGAATATGAGTTTCCACGACTAGTAGAGTCTTCTTCAAAAACCGATCGAACGCCATTGGAGGATGAAGTTTACACGTTTTTATAGCGAAAACCTTAATGATTGTGTCATCACAATGATTTGAAACAACTACACCACTTCCGGTTGAATATTACATTCATATTGAGGATAATTATGGGTTGAATTTTAAGAAAAGACAACATTAAACAATGATTTGTGATGAAAATGAAAAGGTAATAGACGAAGTATTAAATCAAAATAGGGGATTAATCACTAATGGTGATTTTTGAATGGGATCTAGATATTTGATAGGATGAATGAACATGTTACGAAAGGTTCAAAGCCAAACGTAATAGTGACCCATCCTGACCCGTTGAGGGTATTTAGCATCGCCCATCTTAACCCGTTTTTTTCTCCTCAGCTTTTAACTTGCCCATCCTAACCCCCTTAAAAATAATAACTAACCCATCTTAACCCATACCTTTATAATTAAAACCCAAATCAACCCAATTGAAAGCAAACGGACTAGTATTGCCAGGTCTAATATACCCGCATAAATCAATATATAAAAAGAAAGAAGGTAAAATCTTTCATTACTACATGTTGTCTGCATATTTTGTGGAATATGAAATTGTATACGAAAATGAAGATAAAAGGATTTGGAATACGGAAACATTTCGTAGCACATATCTTCTTTCATTTAATTCTGTAAATGAACCGAACATTCATGAATTGTTTGGTGAGAAGTTTGTTTATATTTATTCATTTAGAAAGATAAACAAACATGAACAAAGAATTTGTGTTCGTTTAATTAAATAGTTTAGGTTCATGAAAGTTCATTTATGTTCATTCATATATGTCCGTTCATTTATGTTATTTTATATATATATATATATATATATATATATATATATATATATATATATAGGGTTGAGTTCAAATGAGAACTCTATTATAAATGAGAACTTTAAGAACTCTTAATAACCATTGATTATACTAATCAAGGGATGAGATTAAAATAGTAATCATGCAAATTAACATATTATTTAAATTGTGTAACTTAAACATAAAGGGCAAATTGGTAAATCAGACAATTTGATTTTTTTGGAAACATGCTAAATATATGGAATCTCGCATGAAGGAATTATGATGCTAGATTTTTTCATGCCTAAACATTTCTTGTTCAACACTATCTGTTTTCGAGTTGATGTTGGATTTAATGATTTTGGATTTTAATTTGCATAATACTTTTGAAACAATGTTAAAAGGAGTGTGGTATTTATTTATAAAATGGTGTGCTTGGTGTGTGGAATGGAAAAACTGTCATGGTGTTGAAATATATTAGTAGAATTGGAACTGCAAATTTGCTTATATCCTAAAATCATATATGTATATGTTTATAACTAATTGGTTTACATATGTGGCCTCTAAAAATTTTTAACTTACATATACGTAAACTTATTCATGAAGAATTGCAAATTTGATTGACACATTCAGGTCATTCATACACAAATAATGGCGAATCTGATTCACACATGTACCTTATAAATACACTACACTAACATATATGTAAAGTAACACAAATAAATAAATCTATTACAAAATAAGAACTTCAACAATCAATTGTTGATACATATTTATATTACCAGTACAAGTACACTTACACATATGATTTACACATGTACCATCTAAAATATTACACATACATATGTGTAACTTTTTTTTATAAATAAAAGAATTAATAGTAGATAGTTATTTAGTCGTTGAATATAAAAATTGATACAATATGAACAAAAAATATCAACAAAATAATCCATACAAGAATGGAATAAGTTACGTATACATAAGTGTGCCAATGATTATATTTTCATATTAATTTCCAACTATACACTAGCCACACCTTATTTACGTATATTCAAATAAAGAAAGAAACTAATTTTATAAACTACACAAAGATTGTACAAAAATAATTTTAACATCATAAACGTTACTAAAAATATATATATATAATCCAACTAAAAATATAAATACGTACTTGACAACTAAATATGTGTGCCTTAAAAATTATTGTAATATAAGACAAAATAACTACTTTGCTTGATTCACTACTTAATTATCATCGGTGCTTTTTTCTTCCCGGGATAGTCAAGAATCATAATCAACGTCTTGTGACATGTCACAATTATGTCAAACCCAATGACATACTAGTTGGTTCAAACCTAGAAGTGTTTATGATTGGATTTAGCGATGTTACATATGTGTAAAACATAATAGATTGAATTAGCTATTATGTCATTCAAACAAATTCATAAGATTACTGAACATATATGTAAATCTGCAAAAAATAATAACATTTCATGATTTACTCAATTTACATGTATGTAACTTTGTTACAACACCAATAACTCAAACATATAAATTTAACTTAACTCATGAGTAAACATCATATAAAACATCAAAAGGGCCTTCTTTAAAAGGCTAATTCCTAGCATCATGGTAAACCGAAACAATACATATAAGACAAACCCGTTTCATCATCTTTTTATTAATGCCTAAAAAATAACCACACGAAACATTAGCAACATTTTCATTAATGTGATCATCTGAAGTATAATCAACGTTCATTTACAAACCTTCATGTACATAATTGTACACTGTCTCAACATTCATCGTTTGATTTTGCATAACTTCAATACTTTCATGAACTTCCATATCGTTATGGTTCTAGGACAATAAAGCTGCAAAAAAGAAAATGAAATAAAACCAATCTTGTTATGAATCAATTATATAAATAAAAACTTTTATGAGCTTAAAACAAATTACAAACATTTGAATAACAACAATTTAACTACACGGATCACTCACGTTAATGATGAATACAATGGAATTATGAATCAGTCTCATTCTTCCTTCAAGCTTTATCGCGAATTGTAATGGTGGGTCAATTGGAGAATATATGGGAGAATGAAATGTAGAATTTCAAACATTATGAAAATAAAAAATAAAAATCATGCTTGTTTGCCTGAAATAATCTTTAAAATCAATTCGGCTAAGTTTGAATTGATTAAAATATTAAAAGGTAATCAATCTAATATAAAATATTACATTCTCATTTGATTTGATCGTAATATGGACTACAATAAAATATAAAATTTTATTAGAAAAATTGGAAAAGTTAAATAGCTGAAACTTCCCTAATAAAGAGGAGTATGGCAGTTACAACTCATGATTTAATTAATTACATTTTTACCTTTTATGAACATTTTAAATTAAAAATAAAAACTCTATTAATCAATAGTTAGAATGAGTTCTTATGATTTTCGTAATCCTTATAAGTCCTGAAAAGATCCTGACCCTATATATATATATATATATATATATATATATATATATATATATATATATATATATATATATTTAAAGGGTATTATGTATTAATATTTGAAACATGAGTGTTTTATGTTAAACTAGAAATCTAAAAGTTTAGTGAGATTTCAATTTCTACTAATATTAAAATTCCAAATGATCATTTTAGTTTTTTTTTATTTTAATTTGTTTATGTTTATTCAGTTATATTTGTTTATTATTTTTCATTTGTGTTCATTTAGTATTGTTAATCCGTGTTCATTTAGCTTTTTAACGAACTAATATGAACAAACACAAATATTTTTATTTTAATAATGAACGAACATGAACAAAAAATCGTGTTCGATTATGTGTTCGTGTTCGTGTTCGGTAAAGTTAAATGAACAAACATGAACATACTAATGTTCGCGTTCGTTCAGTTCATTTACAGACCTACTTAAGCATGAAATGGAACTCGTTTTATAAATGAGCTCTAAGGGTAATAATTGGGCATGATTATTGTTTTAAGCCTGAACGAGAATAATATTATTGTTATTGAATTTACTAATATGTATATGATATGATAGATGTCAATAAATCCTGCTCTACTTGTATTCGATGTTTATCCGAGTTAAATGGTGTGAGTTCGCATCCTACAAAGCGGGTAATATATGAATTTTTTGAGTAGAGTTTAAAGTTGGTGTGTGTTTGTTGCAAGAAAATTATAATTACATAATATATATTATTATATATATAACTATAATAAAATTAAATTATATATATTATGTTGCATATAACTATAAATTCATCTCGAGTAAAATATTAATTAAACCAATAAGTAAAATTTACTCCATTACTCCATGTCGAGTTCGACTTTTTAATGAAACTAAATTTATAACCATGGCTACGCGACAAGGTAAATCATTGTATTTTCGTAAAAAGACACAGATAAAAACATAAAAAAATTTAAGAACAGCTGGAATAAAACCCACCCAGTTCAAACCCAAGTGGCTTAGGATTAATAGTGCACCTCTCTACCATTAGGCCAACTTGACCATTTGTGTTAAAGACATGTAATCAACTATTTTATAGAAATGTTATTTTCTGAAAAAAACAATAAACTATTTTTTTCATCCATGTCTTGAATTAGCACGTGGCACACCGGCCAATCACGATAAAATACCGTTCATCGCACTTTCTCTTTGATATATATAAATATTTAGTCAAGCTCGGATCCAACTCGAGCTAAACTTATTTACAACCCTAAATTAGCACTCATAGATAATTATGCTAGATTTGCTGTTTCTAAAGGACTTCCTTGAGAGTCAGATGTGCATATTCAACAAGTTGATGCTATAAATTTTTTCAACAAACTTTTATTTATTTTTAAATACCACATAATCAATTTGCACTTATAGTGATTCAAACCAATATCAAAGGGCAATCATCAATATCACCAAGTCGCAAGATCATAGATGGGCTCTTTGCTTGTGATCATACTGAAATACCAGATTCAAATTCGTATATTATTGATCTGACGTATAACAGTATTACCCATTTTTATCACTATTATTTTTATTTTAATTATGTAACACGACATATCACATGTCATGTCATGAACAACATCACATGACACATCATAAAAAAACTAAACTTAATTAAATAAACAGTTAACTGAGATTGTTATCGTAAACAAAATTAAAAGTTTAGATTAATATTGATTAAATTGTTAGTTGTTATTATTACCGGCTAATAGTCAATAATTTATATTATAAAAATCTATTTTTCTGCAATTAAATGTATTATATATTTAGAGTAAAAAAAGTTGATAAAGGAAAATTAAAGTAGAATCACACTACACGCTTAGAATCAGGAACCATCCCACCGGAGACACAGGTCCTCTGCTAACTTCTTATAACATAAAACCTTAAGGCTATTTCACTACCACATTTTCAATACATCCCCTCACTTCATCAATATATTCCAAGTCTCAAGGTTTTTTTCATCATTTTGTACATTTATTTTATTTCATTCTCGCATGATAAACCTTTTCATGTTATTGTTGTGGTTTTGATTTTCCCTTTTGTTGCTAATGTTTTAGAGATGAATGCAAAAAACGCTTACGAGGTAGCTTCTTTAAAAGAGCTTCCAGATGTCATCGTCGGCTTCGATCTTCATCTTAAATCTTTGAAACGCATGCTGCTTAAAGATGGTAACCAGGTGCTGACAATTTCAGCTCCAGGAGGCTGCGGGAAGACTACGTTGGCAAAGATGCTTTGTCATGATAATGAGATAAAAGGTATAAGAGCATTCACATTAAGATCTTTATCTTCATCTATATAATTTAAAAACTTATTCTTTATCTTTATCTATATCTCACGTACAATTAACACTTGTTTTATTATTATTTTTCCCTTTTATACACTCATTATGATAAATAATAGATAATTATATTTAGCAATTTACTATTTACAAAACTCTAAAAGTTATAGAGGTGTTGATGAAGCTGTAAATGAGAAGAAATCTCTAAATAATAGAGATGGAAATAAAGATGAAGACTCGAACACTAAAAACATTTACAATAAAATCTTTCTTTGTTTTACACATTAATTTGGATTCTTATCACCATCTTGATGTATGCGAAAGCAAAAGATAACCAATTGAACATGTTGATTCATAAAAAATATCAAAAACAACTCTTTTAATTATCGTTAATTCATGAAAAATACCGACAATCAGGATAATAACACACACTTTGTGATACGGAGAAAACTGATTTTCATAAATTCTAAAACTGATGTTCTCCTGATGATTACATGATTGTCGGTATTGTTCGTGAATCGATGATAATTAGAAGAGTTGTTTATTGTATTCTTTGTGAATCAATTACAGGTTCAAATGGTTATCTTTTACTTCCGCCTATATCAAATCTCCATCTTTAAATTTTATAGATTTATAAATAGTGATTCTTTAAATATAAAGATTCACTATTCATGAATCTTTATAATTCTTGTTTGTGTTTAAAAGAGAGAAAATATAACAAAATAAATTATCGTGAGTGAGATGGAGATAGAGATGAACAATGAGTAGGACGTCAAACAAGTTTAAAGATAAAATTTTAAAGAAATATGATATTTAGTTGAATTATATAGATGAAGCTAAAAATGCGAATACTCTAATGCTCTAAGCTTGTGATATTCTTCTTTGTATATAGTAAAGAGAGAGTGAAGTACATTTCATTCTGAGTGTTGTGTGCTTGTTTTGTTCAGGCAATTTCGGCGACAACATCTTCTATGTTACTGTTTCTAGAACTACTTCCCTCAAAACCATTGTCCAGAAATTACTAACACATCATCTTAATGTAAAGAATTGCGAGTTCCAGACCGATGAAGAGGCAAAGAACGAGCTTGAGAACATGATGAGGCAAATGGGATCACATAAGATATTGCTGGTCCTAGATGACGTTTGGTCCGAATCTGAATCGCTTATTCAGGAACTTAAGTTCCCCATACCAGGATACACTATCTTGGTCACTTCAAGGTTCCTGTTTTCGGGAATTGGTTCTACATACAAATTGAGCTTGTTAAACGATGAAGACGCAAGAACCCTTCTTTGCCATTCAGCATTTCCCTTTGACGGGAATCAGATTAACGTGCCAGATGATCTTGTTAGCAAGGTAATGTTTTCATCTTTTACGAACATTTTGTGGACTATATCTGTATTTAATTTGCATGATTTTATATCAGTAGAGAACTTTGGTTGTGGTTTTATATTATATATAGATGGTTAAGTGCTGCAAGGGATTTCCATTGGCCCTCACAGTGATTGGTGCATCATTACGCAATCAAGGCGTGCTCAAGTGGAGAACGACTTCACAAAAATGGTCCGAAGGTCAATCTATTTTTGATACAAACCATCAGTTATTGCTTAGTCTTCAGACCAGTGTTGATGCACTTGAAGATATACCAATAGCTCGTGATTGTTTTCTTGATTTGGGTTTATTTCCTGAAGATGAAAAGATTTCTGCCGGTGCTCTAATGGATATGTGGGTCGAGTTATACAATCTAGACAAAGAAGGAATGTATACCCGTGAATACCTTCAAGAGCTTTCTTCAAGAAATCTTTTAAATCTTGTCCCCTCAAGGTTAAAGTTGTTATTTTTGTACAAATAATAATTGTTTTAATCTTATCTTTTTCTTATTATTAACTGATTTTTCATTCCATTTTGTAGGAAAGATGCTAGTGAACTAGAAGGTTATTGTAACGAGCTTTATGTCATGCAACATGACTTGCTAAGGGAATTAGCCATCCATTTGAGTAGCCAAGATCCGATAGCGCAAAGAAAAAGACTGTTGATTGATATTCATGGGAATGACATACGCACGTGGTGGATTGAACAAATACAACAGCCTGTTGATGCTCGTCTCATGTCTATTTCAACAGGTTTCATTTCTTTATGATCCATATCATGAATTAAAACCTTTTGCTTGGGTTGTTTTAGTAACTGTACATACACTTACTGTCCGCAGATGAAACGTTCTCCTCTGTGTGGTATGATCTAAAAGCACCAAGAGTTCAAGCTTTGGTACTGAACATAAGAAGTAAAATATACGCGCTCCCCCACTTCATCAAACGCTTCAATGAACTGAAGGTTTTAAACATCACAGGCTATGGGATTTATCCTACTGAGTTACACGAACTCCCGTTGATTAGTTCTCTATCCAACTTAAGAAGAATGAGACTTGAACACATCTCGCTTTCTCCCTCGTTTCAGTCCATCTTTCAGATGAAGAACTTGCAGAAGCTTTCTTTAATAATGTGTGAGATTGGTAATGCATTAATGAGTAGCACTGTTGACCCTGCAATGCTACAAAATCTCACTGAGCTTGAGATTGAAAGTTGTCATGATCTGAAAGAACTTCCAGCAGGATTATGTAGTCTTGATCATCTTGAGAAACTAAGCATCACTAACTGCCATGAGCTTGATGTTCTTCCTGAAAGGTTGGGGAATTTGTCAAGTCTGGAAGTACTGAAACTTCATTCTTGTACAAGATTAGCCAAATTACCCGAGTCGATTGGGAACCTTCATAGGTTGATACTTCTTGATATATCTGATTGTTTGAGTATAAACTCACTGCCTGACCAGATTGGCGAGCTAAACGGGCTAAGAGTGCTCAAGATGAGTGGTTGTCATGGGCTGGAAGAGTTGCCGGATTCAGTGACCAATTTGACTTCGTTGGACGATGTGATATGCGACGAAGAGACATCATATCTATGGAGTTACTATGAAAGTGATCTGTGCGAGTTAAAGATACATGTTGTCGAAGAAGACCGGTTTGTAAACTTCATGAAAATAGTTGGTTAGTTCTAATGGCAGGGAAAGTCTTGCATACATCATGAGGTGGAGGTGGCGTCGGCCGAGGTGACAGTTGAGTGTATGGCGACACCGGACGAGGTGGCGTAACCCGAGGCAGTGGTATAATTAAAGGTTGTGCTGGTGTTGGCAACGGCCTTTTCTACCTCTATTGCCTAACAAATTTGACAGAGTTTTAGGTGTGAATTTCTGCATGACACGGAAATATTACACAGATACAAAATTTGTGGACTTGGGAATAGTCGAAACAGGTTCTAGTCAATTTTAGGTCAAACCCGTGAACACATTTAAGCCATTTGTTTATTTTTTTAGTTTTTTAAAAATATGTTTATATATAATAGCTTAAAGTATTTGACTATTTTTATGTCATATTTAGAAATTTAAAATCAATTGGCTTAAATTAAATGTTTCAAATTCATGAAAATAACATGTGAATTTACAAATTTTTCGGGTTAAACAGGTCGTGTTTGTGTCTAAAAATAAAAACAAGTGTCACGCTTAGGTTTACGTGTGACACGATTTCGGGTTCATATAAAATTTTCAAGTTCGTGTCAGGTTCAACTCACCATCTTGTAAACACAACCTGTTTAGCAGCCTTACTATGTAGCTAGCTAGGGCTATTAAAAGGTCATGTTCGTGGTTGGTTGGGGGCTGAACCCGACACCCTGAAAATTTTACACGAATACGACATTGGCATGATAATCGTGTCATACGTTATCCTCCCGGCCGGTATTTGTGGCGTGGTGTCCACCACAATTACAGTAAGCCTTCACCCAATCCTGTCATCAAGACATAGCTCTGCCCTGCCTCAAATCATCATCACTATCACTACCATAAATACATCCTTTAAGGCTGTTGCATCTTTGTGCTTCCAACACAACATCTTGACACTACAAGAAAAGTGATCTATTGCGACTAAGTGTTTAAAGACGAAATGGTTTCGTATCTATAGCTTTATCTATTGCGACTAAATTCAATCGCAAAATATGTTTCAGATTCTTTGTTTTTTTAGAAACCTATAGAGATTAAATTTAGTCGCTATAAGCGTTGGCAAAGTGGAGGGAATTATTAACGCTTGTTAAAAAACTATAGCGACGATGTTTTGTCTCCACATGTTAAAATTAATTTCTTTTCTCTTTTAATATAGCAAATCTTCAGATAATTAAAAATAAAAAAAATAAAAAAAATTAGTAAATCGGGATGGTTTTTAGTCTCGATAGCTAAAAAATTGTTTTCCCTAAAAACATATCACTAGCTATTTCCCCTTGTTTTCCCCCAAATCAAAAACCTTCACCCCCCCCCCTTCACTAGCGAAATCTCCGGCGACAGCTTCCCCGTCACCTCCCATCGTCCGTGTAACGCCCGGTTATTTTTTTAAGTCAAAGAAAGAAGAAAAAGAAAGAAAAGAAATAAAGTCCAAGTTGAGGGACTACTCTTGCCAAAAGGACAAAATCTTTGGAAGAGTGGGTGTAAAAGGGGCATGGCTGCCCACACCCCTCTCCCATTCTCATTTTTCAATCGGCCAAAGGGAGAGAGGAAGGGAGAAAAGGGCAACTTTGGGTTTCTTGAAGATCAAGGTGAAGAGGCTGTAAACGTGAGTTCTAGGACCCCTATTTTACGAGTTTTTAACTGATTTTGGGGCTGGAATGCATATGAAACCGTTTTTGGTTGTGTGGGTGTTGAACCCGTTTGTATGTGTTTGTGTGTGGTGTGCGATGGGGTGGGGTTCGGATTTGGGCATGTTATGTTTGAATGGTGATGTGAGTGTGTTTCTAAGGCTTAGGATGGGTGGTTTGAGCTTAGAACAGGTTAGAAAAGGGTTGGAGGCCGAAATCTGCAGTTAGGGTTCGAAGGGGGCTGCATTCTGCTCCCAGCTAGGGCTCATGCGACTGGAAGCCATGAGACCGAATGGCATGCGACTGGAGGCCATACGGCCAAAAGGCATGCGACTGAAGTCCATGCACCTGAATGCCATGCGACTGAGGGTCATATGCATGGGAGCCATGCGACTGAAGTTCATGCGCCTGAAAGGCATGCGATTGAAGGTTATGCGACTGAAGACCATACGGCCGAATGGTCATACGACTGAAGGTCACATGACTGAAAGTCATACGACTGAAGGCTATGCGACTGAGGCTCCATACGCCTAAGTGTTCATGTGTCTGGAAGCTCTCCATACGCCTAAGTGTTCATTCGCCCCATAGTGTCCATACGCCTAAGTGTTCTCATGTGCCTGGAAGGCCATGCGACTGAATGGTGCCCATACGCCCAAATAGGGCTCATGCGCCCGAAAGAACTTAGTTTATTACCTAACTCTCGGGAGAAAAGGGTAATGTAGACTTTGACTTGGGAGGTTCCCGGGGGTATGTAAGTTGACTTTTTGAGGTCATAGTTGGTGTGATGGGCGATGTATGATGTGATGTATGATTGATGCCTATGCATGATGATGTGTGATTGATGATGTTGATGATTATGTATGATTGTATGACTGTATGTTATGTTCCTTATTATGTACGATGATGTGACTTTACATGGTGTGATATTGTTAATGAACGTAAAGTATTATCTTAACAAAGTGAAAGATTTAAGATAATGAAAGTGGAACATAATGAATGAACGAATGAAAAGCCTTGCAAGCAAATAAAAGGAGGTTCACAACTCATTGAGAGTTGTTAGCTCAACTGTATGTGTCTATAGCGTGCGATCTTGTAACACCCGGATATTTATTATTTTGAAGCCGACGAAGGAAGAAAAAGAAATAAAGTCCAAAGTCAAGGGACCAAACTCGCCAACGAAAGAAAGACGGGTGAGTGGGAGTATTTAAGGGAGAGGGCAGCCCTTACCCTCTCCCTCACACTCAAATAATCAGCCAATATAGAGAGGAGAAGAGAGAAAGAAGAAGAAGAGAGGAAAATGGTCGGTTCGGGTGATTTGGGTGGCCAAACTCGTCGTGTAGCAAGCAAAATCAAAGCCCTTGTCGTTGTGCTCGTTTGTGTGAGTCCTAGGACCCCACTTTTACTTGTTTTCAACCGGTTTTGGGGCTGGAAAATATCAAAACCCGTTTTTGGTGTGAGTATGTGTTTGACCCATTTGTGTGTGATGTGTTTCGTGTATGTTTCCGGGCTTGTGTGTGCTTGTATGGTGTTGTGGTATGCATTCCTAAGGTCTAGGATGGTTGATTTAGGCTTAGAATGGGTTTGGATGAGCTTGGAGGCCGAAAATGGCAGATTGGGTTCGGGATGAACTCCATTCTGCATCAGCTAGGGCTATGCGACCGAATGAAGGCCATACGGCCGATTGAGAGGCAATTGAAGGTCATTCGCACGACTGGGATACATTCGCACGATTGAGGGTTCAATCGCACGACTAAGGTTTCAGTCGCACGACTGGGAGTCCAGTCGCATGGTGAGTCATACGACTGAGGGTCCAGTCGCATAGGTGCTTAGTCGCATGAGACCATTCGCATGATGTTAGTCGCATAGGTGCCGTTCGCATTAGTTCCATCCGCATAAGGTCCATACGCACGATTGAATGTTCATTCACATAGATGATCATCTGCATAAGCCCAATCGCATGATGTTCAGTCGCATGGAGGCCATGCGACTGAAGAGTGTCCATACGCCCGAATAGGGCTGTTGCACTCGAAGGAAAGTGTAGTTTGACTTCTGGCTTTCGGGGGAAAGTGCAGATGTAAGTTTTGACGTTAAGTTTCCTGTAAGAGCATGTAAGATGACTGTTATGGCCTTAGAGAGTATGTAGGACATGATGATGATGATGTTGCATGTCTATGCATGTTATGTATGTATGATGTTGCCCTGTATGATGATGATGAATGTGTATGGTATGTTCCTTATTATGATGTATGCTTATCTTTCTTGTGGCTTTACATGTCATGTTAATGAATGAATGAAGTATTATGTAATGTAAAGCGAAAGATAATGAAAGATGAACATGAAGTAAGAATGCATGCATTAATGAATGATGATTGAACGAAGGAAAGGCTTGCAAGCACATATATGGGGTGAGCGACTTTGTGTTGCAAGAGACTCGGATGACGTGCAATCATTGAGATTGCCCATAGGGTGAGCAACCTTGTTGTTGCAAGAGACTCGAGTAACGTGCTATCGTGATGTTGCCATGAGGTGAGCAACCTTGTTGTTGCAAGAGACTCGGATAGCTTGTTATCATTAAGATTGGCAATGAGGTGAGCAACCTTATGGTTGTAACAGACTCGGATAACTGCAATCGTTGAGATTGCTATTGAGGTGAGCGACTCTGTCGTCGCAACGGACTCGGAAGAAT
Source organism: Flaveria ramosissima (assembly GCA_025215565.1). Taxonomy (NCBI): domain Eukaryota; kingdom Viridiplantae; phylum Streptophyta; class Magnoliopsida; order Asterales; family Asteraceae; genus Flaveria; species Flaveria ramosissima. The sequence goes on along the minus strand of CM046043.1, from coordinate 8,351,520 downwards.
GAACGTATGAAAAGAACGAAAGATAACGAATGTGATGAAAGATAATAATGACATTATCTGTGTATACGTATGTTGAATGATCGCATGTGAAAAGGAATAGTTTTCAATGAAAGTAAAGTATGTTTTATTATAAAACTAGAACTCACTCAGTCACGCTGACTTTTATATGTTTTCCAGTTGGCAGGTAATGATTGCTGAGGATGGCACTGCAAGGCTACTCGGCTCTTTTGGGGTGGCATTCTTTTGATTAATGTTTTTGCATTGTAATGCGAACAAACTATTTTGTAATGAATGTTGTATTAACTTGCAAAAGCATTTATATAGAGATAAAAGCTTATATTTATGTTCCGCTGCGATGTTTATGAAGTATGAATGTAAATGTATGTTTTATGTGCGATGAATGACCAACTGTAGGCGTCCCAGAAATGGGGCCTTACAAGTTGGTATCAGAGCCAAAGTTTAAGTGAAATGGGTAAATTTTCAAAATAAACCTTAACTTAAACTGAGAATGGGACGAAAAGGAAATGGGATGCCAATCTGAGTAGCTGCGTGCCATCAGGTATTTTCTTTAAGTTAACCGGTTTTATGTGCGCATGGTATGTGGTTATGTGTTGTATGTAGATTTAAATACTGATGTAGTCAGGACATGTAATGCTTGGGGTATGAAGAGTAAAGTAAGTGGCTAATCACAACTGGCCACTGTAATTAGGAACTTACTATACTTGACATAAACTGAGTTGTTTCCTTGAATGACCATGTTGGTGTTTGAATCTTTCAGTGTGATAGAGAATGGCTGGTGGTAGATCTTCTAGAGCTTCTAGGGGTGGAGGCCGTGGTGGTCCTGATGCGGAACCGCGACCTAAAAGAGGAAGGCCAAGAGCTGAGAAGGAGGTTCCTGAAGAACCTGAGACCCCTCATCCGGAGGCTGGGGACGAGAGTGCGAACTTGAGGGCCTCGGTAAAGGAGGCTGTTGTTGAAGAAGTATATCAGGCCATGCAGACAATCTTACCGTCTGTGGTGACCGAAGTCATCAAGGCTGTGAAAGAGGGAGAAAGAAAGGAGAGAAATAGGGCCTCGGGGGAGCGGGAACAACCGGAGCCTGAAACGATTTTCTCCGATAATGAGGAGGAGGAAGAAGATGAGCCCGTGCAAGGGGTGGTACGAGGCTGTAACTATGGGGCGTTTATGAGATGCAAGCCCCTAACTTTTGATGGAAACGGCACTGCTGCTGCTGCTCACCGGTGGGTGAGGGAAATGGAGGTCGTTCTGGATATCAGCGAATGCCGTGAAGACCAGAAGGTGAAGTTCGCTACCCACTCTTTCGTGGATTCGGCTCTGTGTTGGTGGGACAACATTGTCCAAGCCGAGGGTAGCAGGGCCATTGGAAGGATGAGATGGGCTGAGCTGAAAAGGGTGGTGATCGAGGAGTTTTGTCCTCATCGGGAAATGGACAAGGTCGAAATGGATTTCTTGCAACTGGAGGTGGGAACCATGACTCACCAACAGTACACCACGAAATTCAACGAGATGGCATGTCTGGTGCCGGATCAGGTGACACCTCTGTCCCGAAAGATCAAGAGGTATATACAGGGTTTGCCAGCGGATATTCGCAGGCACATGATCGCTGCCCGGCCGAGCACGTTTAGGTCGGTGGTGGATTTGGCGGGAAGATTGTATGATGAGAGGACGGTGGTGGTGACTGAAGGTGGCAGAAAGAACGGTGGTGATCGAAACTGGCAGGGAAAGAGGTTTGGTCGGGGTGATGCCTCGACGGGTAATAAGAGGGCACGGGTGGACAACCGCCGTGTGGTCACGTCAAGTGCGGGGTCGAGAAGGTGTGGCAAGTGTGGACGGGAGCATAGTGGGGAGTGCAGGTTTGGGTCGAACTTGTGCTTCAAGTGTGGAAAGGCGGGGCACATGGCTAAGGACTGTCGTACGGTCCGGTGCTTTAACTGTGGTGAAGAGGGTCACATGAGCAAAGATTGCAAGAGGCCGAGGGCTGAGAGCTCTGGGGCGAAGAATACAGGAGGTGAAGGACCGAGGTCGAGCGCCAGGGCATTCACTATGACACAGGAGGAAGCTAGAACGGACCCTGATGTCGTGTCGGTACGTTTCTGGTGAACCAAACTTTAGCTTCTGTGTTATTTGATTCGGGTGCCAGTAAGTTTTATTTCTGCTGCTTTTTGTGCTAAGCTGCCTGTTAGTAGTAGACGTTGTTGATGCGCCCTTTGATGTAGAAACTGCCATAGGTAAGCTACCAGGATTTCTGAGATGATAGAGAACTGTGATGTGGGACTCGAGGGTCATAAGTTTCCTGTTAGATCCGTTCGTGATGACCTTAGGTGGTTTTGATTTGGTTCTTGGGATGGATTGGTTAGCGGACTACGAGGCGAACATTGTGTGTCGCAAGAAGATGATTCAGTTGTCAGCGCCTGACGGTAGTTCAGTGACGGTTTATGGTGATCGGGTTACTACGATTCCGAAGGTGATCTCGATGGCGGTGGCGGGAAAGTGTATGAGCGTGGATGTGTGTCTACTTGGCCTATGTAAAGGATGTGGATACGCCAACACCACAACTAGCCGATGTACCGGTTGTGTGTGACTTTCCAGATGTGTTCCCAGAAGACTTATCAAGAGTGCCACCTGACAGAGAGATCGAGTTTCAGATTGATCTGATACCGGGTGCCCAACCTGTCGCCAAGGCACCGTATCGGTTGGCTCCGACCGAGATGAAAGAGTTGATGGAGCAGTTGCAAGAGCTGCTTGATAAGGGGTTCATTAGACGAGTATCTCTCCTTGGGGTGCTCCGTTCCTGTTTGTAGAAGAAGGACGGTAGTATGAGGATGTGTATTGACTACCGCGAGCTGAACAGTTGACGTGAAGACCGATACCCCTTACCGGGATAGATGATTTGTTTCGATCAGCTTCCAGGGTGCCAGTTTGTTTTCGAGGATAGATCTTCGATCTGGTTACCATCAGTTGAAGGTGAAGGAGCAAGATATTCCTAAAACAGCTTTCCGTACGCGCTATGGTCACTACGATTTCTTGTCATGTCTTTGGCTTGACCAACGCGCCAGCTGCTTTTATGGATTTGATGAACCGAGTGTGTCGCCGATGTTGGATAAATCAGTGATTGTGTTTATTGATGATATCCTGATTTATTCGAGAGCGAGATTGAGCATGCCGGTCACATTCGGAGGTTCTAGAGACTTGAGAAGGGAGAAGTTGTATGCAAAATTCTCCAAGTGCGCGTTCTGGTTGCGCGAAGTTCAGTTCTGGGTCACGTGGTGAATCCTGACGGAATTATGGTGGACCCGGCGAAAGTGGAGGCGGTTATGCAATGGAAGTCACCAAGACGCCATCCGAGATTCGTAGCTTCTCTTGGTTTGGCGGGCTACTACAGAAGATTTATCCAAGACTTCTCTAAGATTGCTTCTCCACTGACTAAGTTGACCCGGAAAGATGTGAAGTTCGTATGGGCAAGCTCAAGAGAAGGCGTTTGAAGATTGAAGGCGAGATTGACTCAAGCTCCTGTTTTGTCATTACCCGATGGAAGTGAAGATCTGGTGGTTTATTCCGATGCTTCCTACTCGGGGTTGGGTGCGTGTTAATGCAAAGAGGGAAGGTTATAGCCTATGCATCCCGACAGTTGAAGGTTCATGAGGTCAATTATCCTACTCATGACTTGGAGCTAGCACCGTGGTCTTTGCATTAAGATATTGGAGGCACTATCTTACGGGACGAAGTGCACCATATTCACTGACCACAAGAGTCTGAAGTACTTCTTCGAGCAGAAGGATCTGAACATGAGGCAGAGACGGTGGTTGGAACTTATAAAGGATTATGATTGTGAGATCCATACCATCCGGAAGGCCAATGTGGTGGCTGACGCCCTTAGCCGGAAAGAGAGGCCCGAGCCGATTCGGGTGAAAGCATATCAGTTGATCATGACCTCCGAGTAATGAAGCGGTTAAAGAGTTTCAAGATGAGGCATTGAAAGAAGATCATCTTAACTCTGAAAGAATGAGAGGTCTGGTTGGAGAATTGGGTGAAAACACACTCGGTGTTAGAACCCGATTCGGTTGTGTGGATTCCTCGTTTTGGGGATCTACGGGTGAAGATAATGGATGAAGCTCACAAGACTCGGTACTCTCATTCATCCTGGTGCCACGAAAATGTACCAAGATATGAAGAAAGATTATTGGTGGCCGGGTATGAAGCGCGATGTGGTGGAGTATGTGAGTAAGTGCCTTACTTGCTTACAGGTGAAGGCCGAGCATCAAAAGCCGTATGGGAAGATTCAACCTTTGGATATACCGGAATGGAAGTGGGAGCACATCACCATGGATTTCATTACAAAGCTGCCGCGTACCCCGAAAGGGTTGATGCCATATGGGTGATAGTTGATCGCTTGACGAAGAGTGCTCACTTCCTACCGATCCGCGAGACATATTCATCAGAGAGGTTGGCTGATCTGTTCATCAGGAAATTGTAACTCGTCATGGTGTGCCGGTGTCTATTGTGTCGATCGCGACACCCGGTTTACATCTAAATTTTGGAAAGAAATTCCACGACTTATGGGGACGAGGTTACATATTAGCACGGCTTATCATCCCCAGACTGATGGTCAGTCAGAAAGGACCATTCAGACACTGGAAGACATGCTTCGGGCATGTGTGATTGATTTTGTGGAAGTTGGGATGACCACCTACCGTTAGCCGAATTCTCATACAACAACAGCTATCATGCCAGCATTGGCATGCCTCCATATGAGATGCTATACGGTAGGAGATGCAGAACACCCGTTTGTTGGGGTGATATTGGTCAGAAGGAATTGGGAGCGTCGAGGTAATCGAGGCTACGACTGAGAAGCTTGAGAAGATTAAAGCCTTCATGAAGGCAGCCAAAGACAGACAGAAGTCGTATGCTGATAAACGACGCAGGCCGATTGAGTTCCAGGTGGGTGACGGGTTATGTTGAAGGTCTCACCTTGGAAGGGTATCATTCGCTTCCGAAAGCGGGGCAAGTTGAGCCCAAGGTATATAGGCCCTTTCCGAATCATTGCTCGAGTAGGAGAGGTGGCCTATAGACTGAATTACCGGATGAGTTAAGTGGAATTCACCCGACATTCCATGTATCTCATCTGAGGAAGTGCTTGGTGATGAAGATATGATTGTTCCATTGGAAGATATCGAGGTAGATGAATGGCTCAATTATGTGGAGCAACCAGTGGCAATCATCGATCGGAAAGAGAAAAGGCTGAGAAAATAAAGTGGTTCATCTGTGCGTGTACAAGGAAGGGATCAGTCACAGTGGGAGACTGAGGAAGTGAGACAGCGAGTCAAGTGGCAGACTGAAGAAGGAAATGAGAAGCATTATCCACATTTGTTCGAAGAATAACAGGTTTCGGGGACGAAACTATTTAAGGGGGGTGGACTTGTAACACCCGGATATTTATTATTTTGAAGCCGACGAAGGAAGAAAAAGAAATAAAGTCCAAAGTCGAGGGACCAAACTCGCCAACGAAAGAAAGACGGGTGAGTGAAGTATTTAAGGGAGAGGGCAGCCCTTACCCTCTCCCCCACACTCAAATAATCAGCCAATATAGAGAGGAGAAGAGAGAAAGAAGAAGAAGAGAGGAAAAGGGTCGGTTCGAGTGATTCGGGTGGCCAAACTCGTCGTGTAGCAAGCCAAATCGAAGCCCTTGTCGTTGTGCTCGTTTGTGTGAGTCCTAGGACCCCCTTTTACTTGTTTCAACCGGTTTTGGGGCTGGAAAATATCAAAAAACCCGTTTTTGGTGTGAGTATGTGTTTGACCCATTTGTGTGTGATGTGTTTCGTGTATGTTTGCGGGCTTGTGTGTGCTTGTATGGTGTTGTGGTATGCATTCCTAAGGTCTAGGATGGTTTATTTAGGCTTAGAATGGCTTTGGATGAGCTTGGAGGCCGAAAATGGCAGATTGGGTTCAGGATGAACTCCATTCTGCATCAGCTAGGGCTATGCGACCGAATGAAGGCCATACGGCCGATTGAGAGGCGATTGAAGGTCATTCGCACGACTGGGATACATTCGCACGATTGAGGGTTCAATCGCACGACTAAGGTTTCAGTCGCACGACTGGGAGTCCAGTCGCATGGGGAGTCATACGACTGAGGGTCCAATCGCATAGGTGCTTAGTCGCATGAGACCATTCGCATGATGTTAGTCGCATAGGTGCCCTTTCGCATTAGTTCCATCCACATAAGGTCCATACGCACGATTGAATGTTCATTCACATAGATGATCATCCGCATGAGCCCAATCGCATGATGTTCAGTCGCATGGAGGCCATGCGACTGAAGAGTGTCCATACGCCCGAATAGGGCTGTTGCACTCGAAGGAAAGTGTAGTTTGACTTCTGGCTTTCGAGGGAAAGTGCAGATGTAAGTTTTGACGTCAAGTTTCCCGTAAGAGCATGTAAGATGACTGTTATGGCCTTAGAGAGTATGTAGGACATGATGATAATGATGTTTCATGTCTATGCATGTTATGTATGTATGATGTTGTCCTGTATGATGATGATGAATGTGTATGGTATGTTCCTTATTATGATGTATGCTTATCTTTCTTGTGGCTTTACATGTCATGTTAATGAATGAATGAAGTATTATGTAATGTAAAGCGAAAGATAATGAAAGAGGAACATGAAGTAAGAATGCATGCATTAATGAATGATGAATGAACGAAGGAAAGGCTTGCAAGCACATATATGGGGTGAGCGACTTTGTGTTGCAAGAGACTCGGATGACATGCAATCATTGAGATTGCCCATGGGGTGAGCAACCTTGTTGTTGCAAGAGACTCGAGTAACGTGCTATCATGATGTTGCCATGAGGTGAGCAACCTTGTTGTTGCAAGAGACTCGGATAGCTTGCTATCATTAAGATTGGCAATGAGGTGAGCAACCTTATGGTTGTAACAGACTCGGATAGCGTGCAATCGTTGAGATTGCTATTGAGGTGAGCGACTCTGTCGTCGCAACAGACTCGGAAGAATGAACGTATGAAAAGAACGAAAGATAACGAATGTGATGAAAGATAATAATGACATTATCTGTGTATACGTATGTTGAATGATCGCATGTGAAAAGGAATAGTTTTCAATGAAAGTAAAGTATGTTTTATTATAAAACTAGAACTCACTCAGCAACGCTGACTTTTATATGTTTTCCAGTTGGCAGGTAATGATTGCTGAGGATGGCACTGCAAGGCTACTCGGCTCTTTGGGGTGGCATTCTTTTGATTAATGTTTTTGCATTGTAATGCGAACAAACTATTTTGTAATGATGTTGTTTAACTTGCAAAAAGCATTTATATAGAGATAAAGCTTATTTTAATGTTCCGCTGCGATGTTTATGAAGTATGAATGTAAATGTATGTTTTATGTGCGATGAATTACCAACTGTAGGCGTCCCGGGAACGGGGCCTTACAGATCTTGGCTAACTCATAAGGGTTCATACACACAGTAAGAGTTCAGTCTCGGTGACTGCTCTAATACGTGCAATTTCCTAATTACTGTGTGTTATACAGCGTGCGATTTTGGCTAACCCATAAGAGTTCACACACACAGGGGGAGTCTGTCCTAGTGACCACTCCATATGTGCGAAACGGGATCCTTGTCGCTTAACCCTAGATGAATTGCTTGGTTCTCTAGAGGGGGGTTAAGTACAGGACCTAGATAGAAGTGAAAGATAATAAATATACGAAAAGTGCGATAAGTACGAAATGTGCGAAACGTGCGAAATGTACGAAACGAGCGATGATGAAGATAATAATTATTACCTTGATGTACGTATGATGTGTGATCATGTGCGATAGTAAAGAAAATGTTCTAACGGATGAAAGGTAATATAATGTTTTTATAAAACTAGAACTCACTCAGCAATGCTGACTTTTTATGCATTTCCAGTTGGCAGGTAAATGTTGCTGAGGATGGCACGGGGCAGCTACTTGGCAATTTTGGATGGCATCCTTTTGTTTAATGTTTTTGCATTGTAATGCGAACAAACGATGTTTTGTAACGAATGTTGTATTAACTTGCAAAAGCATTTATAATGAAATGTTTGTTTTAATGTTTCCGCTGCAATGTTTTCTTTAAGTTAATGAAACTATATGTTTTATGTGCGATGATTGGCCAGCTGTAAGCGTCCCGGGAACGGGGCCTTACAGTCCGACAGCTTCCCCGTCACCTCCCACCGTCCGATAGCTCCCCCGTCACCCCCACTGTCCGACAGCCCTCTGCGACATCCCCTCCAACAGTAGCCCTCTGCGACATCCCCGTTCGACAGCCCCTGCGACATCCCCGTCTGACAGCCCTCTATGACATCCCCTCCGACAGCCCTCTGCGACATCCCTTCCGACAGCCCTCTTCACTAAAAATATGATGTAGTAAGTTTATTAAAGTGGGTTTAGGTCGTTTTGACTCGTTTAAACTTTTAGTTATGTATTAAGTTTATTAAAGTGGTTTGGGTCGTTTTGACCAGTTTAAACTTTTAGTTGGATGGTTTAAGTATATTAAAGTGGGTTTGGGTCGTTTTGACCTGTCTAAACTTCTAGTTGGATGGTTTAAGTATATTAAAGTGGGTTTGAATCGTATTGACCCGTTATACTTTAGTTGGATGTATTAAGTTTATTAAAGTAGGTTTGGATGTTTTAACCCGTTTATAGTAAAAGTTATATTTATTAAGTTTGTTGCATTTGGGTTTGGCTCATTGAAAGTTAAGAATGTTATCGTTTAGTAAAGCATTTAATGTGTCTATATTTTATTGTTTAATGCAGGAAAAAATTAGTGAAAAATATAATAAATCAGTGTCAAGCTCGGGTGGAGATGAGACATCGGTCGATGAGTTCTTATGTCTTAGAGAAGCTTTAGGTTCTTGACGTTCACACACACGAGGCGTTGGGCAAATAGTAAGAAGTGTAACTCCGGACATGTTCCCTAATGTAAATAGGGATGAAGAGAATCAACAAGCGAGAGAATGTTTTGAAAGACAAGATCAGGCTATAGCGGAGTTGCGACAAAAAAATGTGTTTTTACGATAACAAATAAATCAAATACTACTGTTAAACAAAACGCAACTTCCAGACTCCTCATGTCAACCTAATGAAGATGATGATGAAGATGATGATCAAGATTAGTTTGTTTTTATTCGGATAGTTGAATTTGACCGATATGATGATATTTCAATTTTTACTTTTTAATTATATTAGATTTGAATGCAGTTTGTTTGAGAATATATGGATTTGTAGATTTATTTATTTTTATAATCTGGAAAATAATAAAAAATATTAAATAACACCTATTGAGACTTAATTTAGTCGCTATAGTGTTCCACTATAGACACCAAATTTCGTCGCAAAAAGTATATTTTCCATAATTAAACTGTATTTTTACTTTAAGGAATATAATTAACGACAACACTGTTGCAACTACAGTTCGTCGCTATAGAGTCTTGTATTGCAACGAAGCTTATTGCGACGAAAATATTGACCTGATACTACGGAGAAATGGCGACAAAATTTTGGAGACTAAATTTAGTCGCAATAGGTTATACCGACGATATTTAGGTGCTAAAAGTGAAAAGCAATTAGTCGTAAAAAGTCTTATTTCTTGTAGTGTGACAATTAAAAAAAAGATGTGTGTATTTTACTTTGGCTTTTTTTCTTTGTAAGGTGTATTACTTGTATCATTGTTGGCTACAGTCGATATATATATGTAGATATATACATATATATACATATAGATATATATATACATATATATACATATATACATACATATATATATACATATATATATATATATATATATACATATATATATACATATATATATGTATATATATACATACATATATATACATATATATATACATATACATACATATATACATATAAGCAAGGTAAGTAGGCCCATGCGAGCGTAGAGTAAGCCCTTCCCACGTGTCAAAATTCCGAGTCACAAGATTTTTTATTTTGAATGATTTTATCTTTTCGTTATGGTAATGCAATGCAAGAGGTCGGAACCAAATTGATTCAAAAGCGCATGGCAGTGTGAGGAACTGACCCATGGGACGTAGCCTTCCTAGCCGCGTGTTACATATATATATACATATATATACACACACACACATATATATATATACATATATATATAATATATATATATATATATATATATATATATATATATCTATATATATATATTATATATATATATATATATTATATATATATCGACTGTAGCCAACAATGTGCGATTTTGGCTAACTCATAAGGGTTCATAAGAGTTCAGTCTCGATGACTGCTCCAATACGTGTGATTTCCTAATTACTGTGTGTTATACAACGTGCGATTTTGGCTAACCCATAAGAGTTCACACACACAGGGAGAGTTTGTCCTAGTGACCACTCCATATGTGCGAAACGAGGTCCTTGTCGCTTAACCCTAGATGAATTGCTTGGTTCTCTAGAGGGGGTTAAGTACAGGACCTAGATAGAAGTGAAAGATAATAAATATACAAAAAGTGCGATAAGTACGAAATGTGCGAAACGTGCGAAATGTACGAAACGAGCGATGATGAAGATAATAATTATTACCTTGATGTATGTATGATGTGTGATCACGTGCGATAGTAAAGAAAATGTTCTAACGGAATAAAGGTAATATTATGTTTTTATAAAACTGGAACTCACTCAGCAACGCTGATTTTTTATGCATTTCCAATTGGCAGGTAAACGTTACTGAGGATGGCGCGGGGCAGCTACTTGGCATTTTTGGATGGCATCATTTTGTTTAATGTTTTTTCATTGTAATGCGAACAAACGATGTTTTGTAACGAATGTTGTATTAACTTGCAAAAGCATTTATTATAAAATGTTTGTTTTAATGTTTCCGCTGCAATGTTTTCTTTAAGTTAATGAAACTATATGTTTTATGTGCAATGATTGGACAGCTGTAAGCGTCCCGGGAACGAGGCCTTACAAGTTGGTATCAGAGCCAAAGTTTCAGTGAAACGGGTAAATTTTCAAAATAAATCTTAACTTAAACTGAAAATGGGATGAAAAGGGAAGGGATGCCAGTCTGAGTAGCTGCGTGCCATCAGGTATTTTCTTAATGTTAATTGGTATTACATGAGCATGTTATGTGGTTTATGTGCTGCTTGTAGATTTAGATACTGATCTAGTCAGGATAGGTAATGCTCGGGGTACGAAGAGTAAAGTAAGTGGCTAATCACAACTGGCCACTGTAATTAGGGACTTACTATACTTGACATAGTGTGAGTTGTTCCCTTGAATGATCGTGTTGGTGTTTGAATCTTTCAGTGTGTTAGAGGATGGCCGGTGGTATATCATCTAAAGCTTCGTGTGGTGGAGGTCGTGGTGGAAGTGGTGCTGAACCGCGACCCAAATAAGGAAGACCTAGAGTCGAAAAGGTGGTTCATGAAGAACCCGAGACCCCTCATCCGGAGGGCGGTGATGAGAGTGCTAATTTGAGAGCATCAGTAAAAGGGGCTGTTGTGGAAGAAGTTCATCAGGTCATGCAGACGATCTTACCGTCTGTGGTGACCGAAGTGATAAAGGCTGTACGAGAAGGAGAGAGAAAGAAAAGGAACAGGTCCGTGGGAGGACAGGAGAGGCCGGAGACTGAAACGGTTCTCTCCGATGATGAAGAAGAGGAAGAAGAGCCTGCGCTGGAGGCGGCACGAGGCTGCAACTACGGGGCATTTCAAAGATTCAAGCCCCCTACTTTGATGGTAACGGTACTGCTGCTGCTGCTCATCGGTGGGTGAGGGAGATGGAGGCTGTTCTTGATATCAGCGAGTGTCGGGAAGACCAGAAGGTGAAGTTTGCTGCCCACTCGTTTGTGGACTCGACTCTGTGTTGGTAGGACAATATTGTCCAAGCCAAGGGTAGTCGGGCGATTGGAAGAATGAGGTGGTCTGAGTTAAAAAAGCTGGTAATTGAGGAGTTCTGTCCTCACCGAGAGATGGATAAGGTGGAAAGGGAGTTCCTGTAGCTAGAGGCGGGAACGATGACATATCAACAATACACCACCAAATTCAATGAGATGGCACGGCTGGTGCCGGATCAGGTGACGCCCCTGTCACGAAAGATTAAGCGATATATTCAGGGCTTGCCGGCGGATTTCCGTAGGCACATGATCGCTGCCAACCGAGCATGTTTAGGTCGGCGGTTGATTTGGCAGGAAGGTTGTATGACGAGCGAGAGGTGGTGGTGGCTGAGGTGAGCAAGAAGGGTGGTGGTGACCGGAATTGGAATGGGAAAAGGTTTGGTCGGGGTGGTGCCCCGACGAGTAACAAGAAGGCACGGGTGGATGACCGCCGTGTGGTCACACCTGGTGTGGGGTCGAAGAGGTGTGGCAAATGCGGAAGGGAGCATTTGGGAGAATGCAAATGGGGATCAAACATCTGCTTTAAGTATGGGAAGCCTGGTCATATGGCTAGAGATTGTGGGGTTATGAGGTGTTACAACTTTGGGGAAAGTGGTCATATGAGTAGGGATTGCAAGAAGCCGAGGGCTGAGGGTTTGGGAGTGAAGAAGGCTGGAGGGGAAGGACAAAGGGCGAACGCCAGAGCGTTCACGATGACACAGGAGGAGGCTAGGACGGACCCCGATGTGGTGTCAGGTACATTCCTGGTAAACCAAACTTTAGCCTTTGTGTTATTCGATTCTGGTGCTAGTAAAAGTTTTATTTCTACTGCTTTCTGTGCTAAACTGCCTATTAGTAGTAGGAGAGTTGATGCGCCCTTTGATGTGGAAACTGCCATAGGTAAGACTATCAGGATTTTTGAGATGGTAGAAGGGTGTGACGTGGAATCAGAAGGTCATAAGTTTCCTGTTAGACCATTCATTGTGACCTTAGGTGGTTTCAATGTAGTTCTTGGGATGGATTGGCTAGCGGACTACGAGGCGAACATTGTGTGTCGTAAGAAGATGATTCGGTTGACTGCGCCTGACGGGAGTATGGTGACGGTTTATGGTGATCGGGTCACTACGATTCCGAAAGTGATTTCGATGGCGGTGGCGAGAAAGTGTATGAGGCGTGGATGTAGTGCCTACTTGGCCTACGTAAAGGACGTGGATATGCCAACACCACAACTATCCGATGTACCGGTTGTGTGTGACTTTCCAGATGTATTTCCCAAAGACCTACCAGGAGTGCCACCTGACCGTGAGATTGAGTTTCTGATTGATTTGATACCAGATGCCCAACGTACTGCCAAGGCACCGTATCAGTTGGCTTCGACGAAGATGAAGGAGTTGATGGAGCAATTACAAGAGCTGCTTGATAAGGGGTTCATTCGACCGAGTATCTCGCCTTGGGGTGCTCCGGTCTTATTTGTGAAGAAGAAAGACGGTAGCATCAGGATGTGTATCGACTACCGTGAGTTGAATAAGCTAACAGTGAAGAACCGATACCCGTTACCGAGGATTGATGATTTGTTTGATCAGCTTCAAGGTGCCAGTTGGTTCTCGAGGATAGATCTTCGATCTGGCTACCATCAGCTGAAGGTGAAAGAGTAGGATATCCCTAAAACATCTTTTCGCATGCGTTATGGTCACTACGAATTTCTCGTTGTGTCATTTGTTTTGATCAACGCGCCAGCTGCTTTTATGGACTTGATGAATCGAGTGTGTCGGCCGATGTTGGATAAATTAGTGATCGTGTTTATTGATGATATCCTGATCTATTCGAGGAGCGAGATTGAGCATGCCGGTCACATTCGAGAGGTGTTGGAGGCGTTGAGAAGGGAGAAGTTGTATGCTAAATTCTCCAAGTGCGCGTTCTGGTTGCGTGAGGTTCAATTTTTGGGTCACGTGGTGAATCCTGAAGGTATTATAATGGACCCAGCAAAGGTAGAGGCAGTGATGCAATCGAAGTCTCGAAGGACGCCATCCGAGATTCGTAGTTTCTTGGGTTTGGCGGGCTATTACCGAAGGTTTATTCAAGACTTCTCTAAGATCGCTTCTCCGTTAACCAAGTTGACCCGTAAGGATGTAAAGTTTGTGTGGGGTCAAGCTCAAGAGGAGGCGTTCGAGGAATTAAAGACGAGACTGACTCAAGCTCCTGTTTTGTCATTACCTGAGGGAAGTGAAGATTTGGTGGTCTATTCAGATGCTTCCTACTCGGGGTTGGGATGTGTGTTAATGCAGAGAGGAAAGGTTATAGCCTATGCATCCCGACAGTTGAAAGTTCATGAGGTTAACTATCCTACGCATGACTTGGAGCTAGCAGCTGTGGTCTTTGCATTAAAGATTTTGAGGCACTACCTGTATGGGACGAAGTGCACCATATTCACTGACCACAAGAGCTTGAAGTACTTCTTCGAGCAAAAAGACTTGAACATGAGGCAGAGGAGATGGTTGGAGCTCATAAAAGACTATGATTGCGAGATCCATTACCATCCGGGCAAAGCCAACGTGGTGGCAGATGCCCTTAGCCGAAAAGAGAGACCCGAGCCGATTCGGGTGAGAGCTTACTGATCGATGTCGAAGTATCAATCAAATAAGATGTAAAATATGTTTCCTATTCACCTTAACTAGTTAGAGTAAGTAGGGTTATCGAACCTCATGGAATTAGTGGTCGGTGTGTTGTACTTTGATTTGTAAGAAAATAGATTAAACTAATGAATTATTAAACTATTGCCTCTTGGCTGTGAAAAATAAATCTTAGAATGATTAACAACTTAATTAAGAAAACAAATTACAATTAATGAAAATTGATTAGAAGACGATTATGAAAAAGGGTAATCCACCCCGGGATTCAGGTTCGGTTCTCGGTAATCGCTAGTTCAACTTGGTGGAAAATCCTTAACGTGGATTCTATACGTGTAATGATTAAGTGACAGAGATAACCAAGATTTAACGGGTCTTAGTACACCATGTCAATTGAATTATCAATCAAAACCTTGCAATCATACAACTTGTGCAGAATTATATGAAATTCAAATCAAGATTTACTAAAACAATTGTTTAAACAATCAAGACACAAGTTAAACTCAATAAAAAACTTAAAGGGTTCTAAAGTTTAATCCCAACACAATTTGAACATAAACGAAAACCTAAAAACACGAAACCTATCACCCGAGGTAGATCACGAAAAGTTTAGCCTTGCATCTTCTTCATGAGATTCGGCAACAAGATCGGATTGGAACATGATTTGATAGATTGGAATGAGTTGGAGAAGTAGAATCAACCTCAAGAATCGTCCAAGTTCGTCCCTTTTTGCTCCTAATGCGAATTAGGGTTTTAAGAATTATTAATCCCCTTTAAATATGATCAAAACCCGGGAAAATTAGTCAACCTTTTCAACACAACGTAAGCTACGTCCCTAAGGACGTAACTTACGTCCTCTCTTGGAACATACGTCCTAGCCTTCTGTCCTACGTCCTTATTAGCCCTCCTTTTGGCACCGACGTAAGCTACATCCAAAAGGACGTAACTTACATCCTCTTTTGGACAACTCTTCTTTTTCTCCTTTCTTTCGTACTCTGCACCTGCAATTCACAATCGCCCAACGTAATCGCATTCTATGGTAATTAAATAGCAAAAGCATGTATTTAACTACTTAAAACACATATACATCATGAATGCGTCACTTACCAGTTGATCATGACCTCGGATGTGATGAAGCAAGTTAAGGAGTTTCAGGATGGGGCATTGAAAGAAGATCATCTTGTCACACCCCAACCTTGACGGCGAAAACGTCGAGATGTGAGGGTTAAGATTGTTCACAGCCACATAACGCTATATTAAATTGCAAATATTATTTTTCATAAGTCTTAAAATGAAATACAACTATGAGTCTCAAACAAGAAATAAGTTCAAACATAACTCAAAACATAACATAACATTTTATTTATTTAACTAGGTCCAAGTCCTAGTTTTATTGCAAGCTTCAAAAGTCCACTTTAAACTTGGGGATTTCCTGAAACATGATAAAAATAAAGAGTCAACTATAAATAGTTGGTGGGTTTCCAAGGTTTTCATACATAATATGATAAAGTTACAAGTAGCAATTCATGTCATAGGTCATAAGTTAGTAAGGTTATAGAACACATATCGTTACAACCAAACCTCGACTTGATTACAAGTATATAAGATTGGCTAAGTGTATTTGGTTCCCATGATGAACAAGCATACGTCATCAGGAGTCGGCAATACATCGACTTTAGCACCAAATAGGCTTGTCAGGCCCAAAAATCTAAGACGTCGCCAGGCTAGCAATAGTTAATGATTGTAAACAAACTATGTATCTCATATAATCACTTACAACACACAAATAACCTTGACAAAAATATAAAGGTGAATTGCATGTGATTAACAAGTCTCAAATGTGTATAAGTGTATCATGTATAAGCAATCATGTTTCACCCCAAATAGTGTGGAATAAAGTAAAAAGGGGACAAGGAAACTCACTTGATCAATAAGTATTTTATGACGATTAATAAGAACAATAATAAACGTCGTTCCAAGATGAACGTCACGAGGAACCTATATTTATATATTATAAGATTTAGGTCAATAATAAGGTTAACGATATAACGAAAACTAGGGTTCCGATATGAATTTGGGTTTTTTATAAGGTTATTTGTCGACTTCATATACATATACTTTAATACAACGAAGAAAACGAAATTAATCCTTTTGAATTATCCCTTATAATGATTTAATCATCATATGTAAATTAACACTTATCATCAACATAATTAATCTAAATTTAAAGATATCATATAAACCAAATAATAATTAGTGATTTTAACTATTTAAAGCTTGTTTTTATGAAAATACTAATTATATCATTTTCTAGTAATTTCATAAAACAAATTTGTTAAGGAGATTTAAAAAGAAAAAATAAATAAATAAATAAATAAATTAAAAGAAAATAATTAGATAGTTTCTAAAATAAACAAAATTTATGAAAATAATTTTTATGATATTTTAGCAATTTTATATAGCCTTTTTAAAGGCTAAATCCTTAAAAAAATGGCATGAGGGTACCCGGGTTCGAACCCGGGACCTCATGAATGGAGGGATCATGTGTTAACCAATGAACCAAGGCTTCCAACCGCGGCTCATTTGGGTTTTTAATTATCAAATACTTCCATTCAAACAAACCCCCAAATTACATAAACCCTAGATTCGATTAAAGCCCAAATTGAACATCAATTCAATGTTATCAATCAAATTAAGTTTAGGGCTTTTGTTCCTCATGTGAAATCGAGTATGTGCATGCCTTTAATTACCCGTATCGAAGTCGATTCGTTGATGATCAAATGAGGGAAGATTGCGGCTACGGTCGCGAATTGTTCCGGTTGCAAATATGAATAAGAACTGAATTCGTTGCACAGGATTCTCCCAAGGGCTCAAATATGAAAAGCCCTTTGTTAATTGCAGTTTAGAGGGCTCGATTAAAGGTCTACGAGTAGCTTGCAGGTCACGACGAATTGGTTGATCGATTAGTGTGTTTTGTATGTTATTAGGTGAAATTGGTAATGGAAATCGATTTGAGGTAGTTAAATGATTGCTCAGGTTCAATTAATTGAGTTAATGTTGGTTCTTAATGTGCGAACGGCTACGGTTAGTAATGGTTTCGGTTATACAACGTTTGGGTGTTCTAATTGGGTGTTAAAGCTCGATTAATACGATTTATGGGGTTCGAATCAAGTTCCCGAAGCGATTGGAAACGGTTTTTGAGTGGAAATCCGAGAGATTTTGGAGGTTTACCCCTCGCCGGAGCCTACCGGAGGGTGGCCGGAGGGTATCGCCGGACTTACGGGACCAAGGGGGCGGGTGGTTGGTTTTTTTTAATTAATTACATAATTACCCCCTATAGTTTCACAAGTTATCATTTTATGCATAAAACTTACATTAAAGTTTATAAATTGACATTAAAACCCCTAAACTTTAATTACTTAAAGTTTTAAAACATTATTAAGTTTAGTAACAATTACAATTTATTTTATTATTATTAAAAATATTATGTTGTTATTATTATTACTATACTAGTTATTATTTATTACTAATATTACTATTATTATTATTTTAATTATATTTTATTTAGTATTTAACATTATTAAACTTCAGATTAAAGAATTAAAGACATAATAAGCATAAGAAATCCATAAATTTCATAATGGTCCTTACAAGAACTTAACATAGTTGACTTTTGATTTAACGAAATTACGAGATGTTACACATCTTAACTCTGAAAGAATGAGAGGTCTGCTTGCGGAGTTCGGTGAAAACACACTCGGTGTTAGAACCCGATTCGGGCGGATGTGGATTCCTTGTTTTGGAATCCACGCGTGAAGATTATGGATGAAGCTCATAAGACTTGGTACTCTATCCATCCCGGTGCTACAGATGTATCAAGACATGAAGAAAGATTATTGGTGGTCGGGTATGAAGCGTGATGTGGTGGAGTATGTGAGTAAATGCCTTACTTGTTTACAAGTGAAGGCCGAGCACCAAAAGCCGTATGGGAAGATCCAACCTTTGGATATACCGGAGTGGAAGTGGGAGCACATCACCATGGATTTTATTACGAAACTGTCGCGTACCGCGCGAGGGTATGATGCTATATGGGTGATTGTTGATTGTTTGACAAAAAGTGCTCACTTCCTACCGATTCGCGAGACATATTCATCTGAAAGGTTGGCGGATCTGTTCATTAAAGAGATTGTAACTCGTCATGGTGTACCAGTGTCTATTGTATCTGATCGTGACACCCGGTTTACATCTAAATTTTGGAGGAAATTCCATGACGCAATGGGGATGAGGTTACATATTAGCACGGTTTATCATCCTCAGACAGATGGTCAGTCAGAAAGGACCATTCAGACCCGAAAGATATGCTTCGGGCATGCGTCATTGATTTTGGAGGAAGTTGGGATCACCACTTACCGTTAGCTGAGTTCTCATATAACAACAGTTATCATGCCAGTATTTGTATGCCTCCTTATGAGATGCTATATGGTAGGAGATGTAGAACCCCTGTTTGTTGGGGTGATATTGGTCAGAAGGAGTTGGGGAGCGTCGAGGTGATCGAGGCTACGACTGAGAAGCTGGAAAGGATCAAGGCCTTTATGAAGGCAGCCAAAGACAGACCGAAGTCGTATGCCGATAAACGACGTAGACCGATTGAGTTCCAGGTGGGTGATAGAGTTATGTTGAAAGTCTCACCTTGGAAGGGTATCATTCGGTTCAGAAAGCGGGGCAAGCTGAGCCCAAGATACATAGGGCCTTTCCGAATCATTGCTCGAGTAGGAGAGGTGGCCTGTAGATTAGAATTACCAGAGGAGTTAAGTGGAATTCACCCGGCATTCCATGTATCTCATCTGAGGAAATGTTTGGCAGTCGAGGATGTGGTTGTACCACTGGAAGATATCGAGGTAGACGAACGGCTCAATTATGTGGAGCAACCAGTGGCAATCATTGATCGTAAAGAGAAGAGGTTGAGAAACAAAGTGATTCCTCTTGTGCGTGTATAGTGGAAGCACAGGAAGGGATCTGAGTCTACGTGGGAGACTGAATAAGAGATGAAACAGCATTACCCACATTTTTCAAGGATTAACAGGTTTCGGGGACGAAACCTATATAAGGGGGGTGGACTTGTAACGCCCGGTTATTTTTTTTAAGTCAAAAAAAGAAGAAAAAGAAAGAAAAGAAATAAAGTCCAAGTTGAGGGACTACTCTTGCCAAAAGGACAAAATCTTTGGAAGAGTGGGTGTAAAAGGGGCATGGCTGCCCACACCCTCTCCCATTCTCATTTTTCAATCGGCCAAAGGGAGAGAGGAAGGGAGAAAAGGGCAACTTTGGGTTTCTTGAAGATCAAGGTGAAGAGGCTGTAAACGTGAGTTCTAAGACCCCTTTATTACGAGTTTTTAACTGATTTTGGGGTTGGAATGCATATGAGACCGTTTTTGGTTGTGTGGGTGTTGAACCCGTTTGTATGTGTTTGTGAGTGGTGTGCGATGGGGTGGGGTTCGGATTTGGGCATGTTATGTTTGAATGGTGATGTGAGTGTGTTTCTAAGGCTTAGGATGGGTGGTTTGAGCTTAGAACAGGTTAGAAAAGGGTCGAATCTACAGTTAGGGTTCTAAGGGGGCTGCATTCTGCTCCCAGCTAGGGCTCATACGACTGGAAGCCATGAGACCGAATGGCATGCGACTGGAGGCCATACGGCTGAAAGGCATGCGACTGAAGTCCATGCGCCTGAATGCCATGCGACTGAGGGTCATGCGCATGGGAGCCATGCAACTGAAGTTCATGCGCCTGAAAGGCATGCGATTGAAGGTTATGCGACTGAAGGCCATACGGCCGAATGGTCATACGACTGAAGGTCACACGACTAAAAGTCATGCGACTGAAGGCTATGCGGCTGAAGTTCGGGTGGAGATGAGACATCGGTCGATGAGTTCTTATGTCTTAGAGAAGCTTTAGGTTCTCGGCGTTCACACACACGAGGCGTTGGTCAAATAGTAAGAAGTGTAACTTCGGACATGGTCTCTAATGTAAATAGGGATGAAGAGAATCAACAAGCGAGAGAATGTTTTGAAAGACAAGATCAGGCTATAGCGGAGTTGCGACAAAAAATGTGCTTTTACGACAACAAATAAATCAAATACTACTGTTAACCAAAACGCAACTTCCAGATTCCTCATGTCAACCTAATGAAGATGATGATGAAGATGATGATCAAGATTAGTTTGTTTTTATTCGGATAGTTGTATTTGACCGATATGATGTTATTTCAATTTTTACTTTTAATTATATTAGATTTGAATGCAGTTTGTTTGAGAATATATGGATTTTGTAGATTTATTTTTTTTATAATCTGGAAAATAATAAAAAAAATACACCTATTGAGACTTAATTTAGTCGCTATAGTGTTCCACTATAGACACTAAATTTCGTCGCAAAAAGTATATTTTCCATAATTAAACTGTATTTTTATTTTAAGGAAAATAATTAACGACAACACTGTTGCAACTACAGTTCGTCGCTATAGAGTCTTGTATTGCAACGAAGCTTATTGCGATGAAAATATTGACATGATACGACGGAGAAATGGCGACAAAATTTTGGAGACAAAATTTAGTCGCAATAGGTTATACCGACGATATTTAGTTGCTAAAGTGAAAATCAATTAGTCGCAAAAAGTCTTATTTCTTGTAGTGTGACAATTAAAAAAAAGATGTGTGTATTTTACTTTGGATTTTTTCTTTGTAAGGTGTATTACTTGTATCAATGTTGGCTACAGTCGATATATATATATATATATATATATATATATATTATATATATATATATACATATATATATATGTGTATATCTAATATATATATATATATATATATACCAGATATATATATGTGTATATATATATCTATCTATATATATATATATATATATCTATATATATCTCTATATATATCTCTATATCTTATATATCTATATATCTATCTATATCTATCTCTCTCTATATACCTATATCTCTATGTGTATATCTATATATCTACTCTCTCTATCTCTCTCTCTCTATCTCTCTATCTCTCTATATCTCTCTCATCTCTCCTATCTCTCTCTCTCTCCTATCTCTATCTCTACTCTCTATCTCTCTATCCTATATCTCTCTATCTCCCCATATCCTCTATCTCCCTATCTCTCCCTCTCGCTATCTCCTACCTCTCTCTCTCCCTCTCTCTCCCTCTCTCTCTCTCTCTACTATCCTCCTATCTCTATCTCATACACTATCTCCTATCTCTATCTCTATCTCTATCTCTAATCTCTCTCTTCTCTCTCTCTCCTCTCTCTTCTCTCTCTCTCTATCTCTATCTCTCCCTCTCTCGCTCTCTCTCTTCTCTCCTCTCTCTCTCTCTCTCTGCCTCTCCCCTCCTCTCCCTCCCTCCCTCTCTCTCCCTCGCTCTATATCCCTCTCCTCCCCCGATCTATTCCCACTCTCTATCTCCTCGCTTCTCTCCCTCTCTCTCCCTCGCTCTATCCCCCTCCTCTCTCCTCTCTCCCTCTCCTCTCTCTATATCTCTATCATATCTATCTCCTCTCTATAGATATTAATAAAAAGATTTCTTTTGCACAGGTCATATTTTTAAACCACCTTTTTGACACTTTGTCATTTTTTTAAACATCTTCACTTTATTTTCCCTCAAAAGGGTATTAAAGTAATTTAAATACTCAAACAATTTCTCTCTCTTCATAAAAATTAATTTGGTCAATTAATATATTTTTCTCTCTCATCTATATTTTTTTAAAATCAACTATGTTTTTAGAAATAATTTTTATTAAGAAAATTAAAATCATATATTTTCTAAAACATTGAATAAGTCCTTTTATAAAGTAATTATAAAAAAATATGGAATTTTCTAAAAGTAGTTTTATTAAAACAACAAGAATAATTAGAAACTTTTTTTTAATAAACAAGATTTTTATAAACAATGAATTTGTATAATAAAATCTTAAAATAAATATTTAAAAATAAAACTATTTAGATAACAGATTTATAAATAGTATAATTGTTTTATCTCTTGAACAATTATGCATATATAATTTTACATATCTTATATTAAAATATCGTACTGTAACTTTTCGTGTTTATTATTAACTATAATCCGTTTAACTAGACTATCTATTTATCTATGTATCTATCTGTCTATAATCTATATATTGTTTATTTACTTGAAATAGCTATTCATATGCAATTAAAATCATATTTTATCTTCAAACATGGTTTTATAATTCATAAATTTTTATTACTAATTATTTATTATTTTATTTATTCAACCCGTGTAATACACGGGATCCTAACCTAGTATATATATATAGGAGAAGGATCAAATGAGAACTCCCTTTTTTTGTGAGAACTCTAGGAACCAATGTGAACCCAATAGTTTTCAATGGCAAAATTGTAATTAACAACAACATAATCAAAAAAAATCATAAAATAAAAAATAATAAAAGTAAAAACATAGAAGTGTTTCTCTCGTTTCCCTCTACCATTAAAAAAATAAAAAAAATTATAAAAAATAAAAAAAACTCTCGTTTTTTTACGAACGTCATTTTACACATATGTAATTCTTGAAAGTACACATGTGTAGAACAGAATTTACACATATGTAATGACTAATTTACACATGTGTAAATAACGGGTGGATGAATTTTTTAAAAAAATATATATTAATATGGTAGGCGTTGGAAAGATAAAAAATAATGAAATTAATGGTGAAATTTTTATGAAAAAATAATGTCATAAAAAAAATTATGAACGTTTTAAAAAAAAAGGTGGAAGTGGCATGTGACTAAAATGTGTGGTTGATGTTGGTTCTTAGAGTTCTCACTAAAAAGGGTGGTTCTCAAGATAACCCTACCCTAGGGGAGGGTTCAAATGAGAACCAACTTTTTTGTGAGAACTCTAAGAACTAATCTCAGCCACTCATATTTATCACATGCAAATCACATGCCATTTCCCCTTTTTTTCTAAAACGTTCATAACTTTTTTTCACGACATCATTTTTCCAAAAAAAATTCACCATAAAATTCAGTATTTTTTTATCTTTCCAACGCCTACAATATTGATATACTTTTCTAAAAAAAATCGTTCACCCGTTGTTTACATATGTGTAAATCTCGTTATACACATGTGTAGTACTGGATTTATACATGTGTAAATCCGATATTACACATGTGTAAAATGAATTTCGTTAAAAAAACGGGAATTTTTTTTATTTTTTATAATTTTATTTTTTTTATGAAAGAGGGAAAGTAGGGAAACATTTTTGTGTTTTATTTTTTTTTATTTTTATGTTATTTTTTGATTTATAAATTTTTAAATATTTTTTATTAATTAAATTTTGCCATTGAGAACTAGTGGTTGAGATTGGTTCCTAGAGTTCTCATAAAAAAATATATTTCTCATTTGATCCCTCCCCTATATATATATTTTATATATATATATATATATATATATATATATATATATATATTCTATATCTATATTATAGAGATATATCATATCTACTATCTATATAATATATAGATATCTATCTCTATATATCTCTCTCTCTATTTCTCTCTCGATCTCTATCTCTTCTTCTCTCTCCTGGGTGTGTCTACTATATCTCTCTCTCTCTCTATCTCTCTCTCTCTCTCTTCTTCTCTCTCTATCTCTCTCTCTCTCCTCTCTCTCTCTATCTCTCTCTACTAATCTATCTCTCTCTATCTCTCTATCTCTCTCTCTACCTCTCTCCCTCTCTCTCTCCTCTCTCCTCCCTCCTACCTCTCCCTCTTCTCTCTCCCTCTCTCTCTCTCTCCCCCCCCTCTCTCTCTCTGTATCTCTCTATCTCTTCTCCTCTATACCCACCCCACACACACACACACACCACACATCTATATATTATATATACTCTATATATGTATCTATATCTATATATCTACTATATATATATATATATATATACTCTCTATATATATATATATATAAAATATATATACATATGCCAATCATGGTGTGACACATCACCAACATGGAATAGTATCTTTAAGCGTAAATTCGTCATTTTATCTCCAACCCACATTAAATGCACAAGTCATCTTTTTGTACTATGATGTTAGCTTTATCAACTTTTGTACTATGGCCACCTCCTCATCAAATCCTTCATCTTGTACCATACCCTCATATGTACAAGACTTTCACAATTTTCACCTAATTGTTCATTTCATCCCACCAAATTTCTGCCTTTATCACCTCCTTCCTTCACATATTTCAGCAATATTTCTGCCTACCTCATATTTTCGACCTATTATTCTTCCGGAAACCACTCACCTTAATCATGGTTGAAGGTGAAGTAACCCGTCCCCCCTTCAAAAGTTGCGAATGTTGTAGATGAAGGTGACTGTGAGCATGTTGCAGATCAATTGGTTGCTGGAAACTCTCCCCTTCGATACATTGGTTACGATCGTCGTGGTTAGTTGTTCTTGTAATTGTGGTATGTTTTTGAAATGTATCAACTCACTCCCCTTCGATACTTGCTAACTCGTTCGCTAGTGATCCGACTTGACATGTACCCATCAAGATTAACCTACAGCGGGTGAGGGAAGTCTCATAACAAAAAAAATTGGGGTTCTAAACTCATCCAAGACAATATAAAAAACTATTTAGAAGAAAAAGAGAAGTCATATATGTGATTGTCTATTTTGTAAACAATTTTACAACTGAATGTTTTGTAACGTGTTAGTTGTATGAGATTGTGTATTTGTATGATTTTACATACTTAACCTTAGGGGGAGGTTTCTACACCCACTAAAATGTATTCCACTTTAACTCATTATAATAGAGCTGGAGCTGACTCATCAAACTCTAAACCCTAAAGCCAACCATTAAAAGCTAAGATGATAGAGTTTGACAACTTGATTCCAACATTAATTAATATGAATGTCGAGCTCTTTCTTTTAGAGCTAACCTCATTTTATTAATGCCGAGACTTTCTCATTCGTCAAGCCTCGAGCTTGTGGTCCTCCTTTGAGTTCGGGTTCAATTGGATGTATGTCAAGTCAAGGTTAACGTACGTAGCAACAAGGATGGTGCATCGCCTCCTCATAGTTCGTTTGAATTTATTTGAAAATGGTTAGAAAACCTTCTTAGGTATAACTTATTTATTATTTGAAAGTTCGAAACTATACCCTTAATGTTAACCCCTTCGTTCCACGAATTTTGGTCTTTTAGAGCATTCCATACATTTGTTGCTCCCTTTTCATATGGCTTTGAAAGTATTATATACTGATTTTCTTATAAACTTGTTTAGGTGCATAAGGTAAACCTTTTTTTTCCTCTCAACCTTGTGCATTACCCCAGTATTTTGTCTTGCGCTAAACCATTTCTTTCATTTCAACTCATAAAGCCACAACTATAACTCATTAGAGTCTTCTATTTTATACCTTTTTTTCTTATTAGTATGATGTGTGCTAATCAATATTTGAAAACCAGACTGATAAATTGATAATATAACCGATCATAATCACACCAATTAGACTAGTTTCAAAAACAGAATAACATCACAACCATTTTAAAATTTCAAAATATAAAAAATACAAATACAAACTTTTAATAATTAAAACACATTCAAACATAAAATAAATATAAAGACGGTGGTTCTTATAAAAATGTGTTTTTTGTTAAAGAGTGTAACAAGTAATCTCAGCCTTTCATTTTAGTAATTAATGGTTGAGATCAATATGTAGGAAAAAAATAGCTAGAGGGATATTACAGGAAATATAAGGGTTCAAGTAAAAATAGGTTTTTAATCAACAATTAATTTTTTTATTTAATAGTTGAGATCAAATTGTAGTATAAAAATTTGTTAGAAAAGTATTTTAGTAAGGGTATTGTGTTTCATATACCAATGAAATGATAGCTATGAATAAACTATCGTTTATCATCATGCAAACGGTCGTTTGACCCACCACAAACGGTCGTTTACTTTTTAGGGTTACTTTTTGGAAGATGCATATCTCGATGTTTGTTTCAGTTTCCTTTACAGACAGTTCTTGGTAAACAGTCGTTTATACCGTTATAAACGGTCGTTTATTGTTGTTCATCAGATTCCATTAATAACACAACCACCCACTACCACATTTACTTACCACCCACCATCCCATTATTATTTCTGATTTTACCACCCCATTAACCACATTTCACCAACAAGTTTAATTTCATATCACTTAGATTTAATGAGTCAAATTAGGGAAGCCCAGTAAATAGATAAATCAACAGATGTGATGAGGAGAAACGGACAATTGGAAAGCTATGTCAGACGGAATCCTGAGATTTTTAAAGGAAAAATTTGGATTCCTAACAATGCCATGCTTAAAGAAACTATTCTACGGGAAGCACATTAGTCAAGATATTCAGTACATCCAGGAAATAATAAAATGTACAAAGATTTGAGAAACCAGTATTGGTGGCCAGGCATGAAGAAATCAGTCGAGGAATTTGTAGAAAATGTGATATCTGCTCAAGAGTAAAGGTTGAATACCAGAAACCATCAGGATGTTTACAACAACCAGAAATCTCAAAATGGAAATGGGACCAGATTACTATAGATTTTGTAACCAAATTACAAGAACCTCAAGTGGGTATGACACAATATGGGTTATAGTCGATAGACTGACTAAATTAGCTCATTTCTTGCTAATCAGAGAAGATTATAAAATGAAAAAATTAGCAAGAATTTATATAAAAGAAATTGTGTCTAGCATGGGATACCAATTTCAAAAATATCTAGACAGTGAGTTAAATTATAAAAAATTTACGTAAATTATGATGTTTAGAATAGAACAGTATGTATGAATTTCAGAATTTTTAGTGATGTATTGCTATTTTTTCCGATTTATATGAAACTCATGAAAATTCTAGAAATTAATCTGTTATGAATTATTGATCTGAAATTGTACGAGATAAATTAGGATTTTGAATGTTTCTGCTGCTAAATATTGATGATTTTAGGAAATCTCTAGCTATTAATTTGGAATTTAATCATAACTAATTAAAGTACTGAAAATTTTAAAGAATTTGTTTTATTCTAACAATAATTATTTTATAGGAATTGTTTGACATTTTGGCTAGAAATAAGGTGAGATTCATAGCTCTATTTTTACATTTATGATTTTTGAGAGAAAAAACATATTGTTTTGAGATTGATGCTAATATATAAGACTTTTTGAGATATACTGTCATTGCCATAAACTGCAACCATTAATTCGGATGAGGAACCGTCTGTTAATATAGATAGCGCTACTTAGGAAAATATTCATGCACCAACAGGATGAGTGTTGTGATGCTATATTATCTGATTTTGTGATTTGTATTGTGAAAGTTATAAATCACCTGGCATATAAGTAGGTTTGGTTGTAATCTTATTTATATTGCATCAATGTATTTTGTTTGGTAATTAAACCTATGTTTTCACCAACATTATGTTGATCGTTTTGAGTATGCTTTTTCAGATAATCAAAATAACTAACAGTGTTATGTTTGCCTCTGATGTTTACAATGGATGGGGTGAAGTGATAAGAAAGGCATGTGTCAAATTAACTATGAATATGTATGATCTTAGCATAACAGTGGATGCGCACATCCATTATTACTGAAGAATGAAACAGTTAATTTGACTCTTTTGTAATAGGGTTACATTAAATTATGTAATAGTCTATATGTAGACTAATTTTATATAAATAGTAAATGTAACAAGATTAAGTCTAATATTTCAGACTTATACAATTTCGTAATCCTAATCAAAAGCACATATCTTCAACATATCACATAATCTTCAGCTAGTAGTGGACGTGAACATCCACGTAAAGGCTGAAGTCAAACATATCAATAGTCAACCAGATGCACAGCTTCCCTAAGTAGCCGTACCGGTCACTATACATGTTGAAGGTATACACAAAATTATAATACATTACGCTGACCTGAAAAGCATACTCAAAATAGTCAACATAAAGTTGGCAAGAACATAGGTTTATTCAATAACACATTATCTATCTATTAATTTTAGAAGTGAATGAACAGTAGTCGGGAAGATCTTGATCATCCATTTCTCAATCTACGGTAGGTTGGTATACGTGTTCTCTTTTCTGATGTTTGACACAAACCTTTCTTCCACGTGTGTTTCTACCCTCTTATGTGGGATGGCTAATCGCTTCTTCCATCAGAATGTGTTTAGTGCACCATCTATACTCGATCTCGACCAAAGGTTTCCCTGTGGAAGTCTTGAGCACCGGCGGTGGATATAGGTGACCATTTTAATGGCTTTGATTGTTACTGGTAAGAGTAAGGACGAGCGGCAGCGACTCGCTGCATGCGATGGTCAGCCGCTGCTGGTCTTAGGGTTTCGGTGGAGTCCCTCCACGCCGATAAGCGGCATCGGCAGTGATAGGTATGTGTGTGTTTTGCGCCTGTGTTGTTTCGCTTCTTTCGAACAAAGTTCCATCCCTACGCCTCTATGATTTTGTACCTATCTTCGTTTTTGTGACCGTTTCGTTCCTTTGGGCATTCAAAAGTTGTTTTTGCATACATCTAGAGTAAGTAATTTGAACCCATTGGGTTGGATATTGATTGATTATGGTTTACTGTAACAACGGTGTCTTAATCGGTTTGTTATGGATTTTGGTATTTTGTTGTTGTTCGAATTATACGATCTGCTCATCGCATCTTTTATCTATTTTTTAATATGTGATTTGGATGTGTTTTATTTTAAATAATGTCTCTGCTTTTTTTCATTCTGTGGTAACAGTTCTACGCTTTTGGTTTAGAAGTGTGATTACATAACATGTAATATCCATTGTAATTAAATTTAACAAATCTGTATATCCATAGCTAATTTGATGAATATTAGTGTTTCCAAACATGTAATTTGTAGGTGTAGTGTTAGTTGCAATGTGTGTCAGTGCCGTATATATAATATATTTATACAATTACTTTTTATGATGCTAGAGGGTTTTGCATCTAGAGTATAACAACCGTTGGAATTAAAATAATCAAGAAATCTTAATAACTTAGTCTGATTAGAAAAGTCACAATAAAAAGAATCAAACGTGTAAATTAGGTGGGAATTAAAGGGTTAGTAATGTTAGTTTTAGTAGTTTGTAACCGCCATTGTATGGGTATAAATACCCTATTTGTATGTCGAATTAGGTGAATTTCAGAAGAATTTGTACGTTTTGTGTCTCTTGTTTTGACCCTTTGTTCCACCGGGTTCCCTGCACAATCTGTGCAGAACCCCATCAAGTGTTCATCTCTTATAATGATCCTTTATTGTTAATTGATATTGGGCATCAACAACAACTAGCAACTGTTGTGCTACACTTTAAATTGTAATCATACTTGCATTCTTGCACATATGAACTACATTCTTGCACCTTGATTGTTATTAAAATGGTATTGACAGTTATAATTACAAAATACACTAATAATGTGTTTGTTTCATGCGGTGCAACGTCTAAGTAGAGCAAAGAAGTAGATCCAAGAGAAGTAGGGGACCCATCGGTTCCAACGATGCTTTGTCTAATAAGCAACAAAAGGATACAACAGGTGAGTTTCATTGCTGCTGACTGCTCAGGTGACCTTTTGGTCATTTTATGTTTTATGTTTTTCTTGGCGGTAATGTTTTACGTTATTGCATCTACATCTGAAGTTGGAATGAAAAGTCTTTTCCCTGCCAGCGATGGTTTCATGGATAAGATCCTTCTTTGGTCTTTACCTATTTTCTTTTTATGCTATGGTGTTTAGCTTGCCTGCATAAATACACTATAACTTCAATACAAGAACAACAGATTCTCTTTTGCAGACTACAATTTAAACAATTTATGCATCTATGTCATCTTTGTGTCTTAATGCTCTTAAAAGAAAACAATATAAGAGGTTGTAACATTTACCCTTTGAAACGTATGTTTGCAGTTGTCTCCTATGAAAAACAATTAAGAAAGAAATCTCTAATAGTCTTATAAAATCAGATTGATTGAGGATGTAGAATGTTCCTAACTTTGCCAGTAACGTGAGTTTGAGGTAATAGCTGCTATTATGTGTTTTCATATTTGCTCTTATAAATTCGGTTATGTTGTGGAGTTCCCAGCGCAACGCGCATGGGGGAACACTTCTAGTTTTCATTTAATTGATGCAACATAAATAAACTCACAACCAAGCCTACTTAAATGTTAAGTGATTCATAACTGTCAAATACAAATCACAGAATCAAATAATATAACAGCATTGCCCTCATCCGGCAGATGTAGGTTGACATATATTTCTAAGTAGCGCTACCTATATTATTTGACGGTTGTTCATCCAAATTAATGGTTGTGTCAATATGACAGTAATGTCTCAAAACTTTCAAAATTTGCATCAATTCCAATAAATAGTATGTTTTCCCCCAAAAAATTGTTAAATAAAAAAAGAGGCTATGTTACTCACCTTAAATCCAGCAAAAACCCTATAAAATAATTATATGTTAAGTAAAAAAAATTCAGCATTTATTTCTTAATCAAATAGAAATTCCAAAATAGTAGCTACAACTATCCATATGTTACCAAATTTTATAAACAGTAACATCTTAAAATTCAGATTAACATATAAAATTTTCAGCTAATAACTATTTACAGATAACTTCCTTGAATTTTTTTAAGATTTATATAAAATAGCAAAAATAGCTGCAAGTTTTCTTAAATTGCCAAAGTTTACCAGAATAAATATTCTGAAATCTATATTATCTCATAAAATTTTAGGTTAATAACTCATAATAGGCAGTTTACTATGATTTTTACAAGTTTCACATAAATTAACATAAATAGTTACACATCTCTAAAAATTCCGATATTCATACACACTGTTCTAATCTGGATATCATAAGTGAATTTTTCATAATTTAACTCATTGTTTTGCTATTTCTTTCAATTTTCTATTTTCAGAATATTCTAAAATGTAAAACTCAGTCATATATGCGAATCAAGTCATGAAATTTATTCAATAGTTCCTATAAAATATAGGGGTTATTATATAATTTTTCCAGATTTTTACCAGGTTTGGAGCTTCTGCATGATAATTTCTTTTATTTTCTTGAATTAATTATATAAATTAATCTAAACATTATTACATTAAAATTTACAGATTACTATTTCTAATATTTCTTAACAAGTTTCTAATATTGTTCTCACAATCACAGTCATTTAGGTATTTAATCTATTTAACCAAGTGAATTGTGAAATAACATATATTTTAACACCTTAAACCTTTATTTATATATATTTTGTTTCTATAAATCTTCAGACTTTCTGTTTTAAAGACTGATTTTAGTTGAGAATAAAAGGTTTTGTAAGGTTTGTGATTAATTCTTATGAGACAAAACATCAGCATTCAACCATCCATTCACCATATTTCACCAACAATTAATCACCTTGTTCTTGTTGTTGAAATTTTTAAAGCTTTTAGTATTAAAAAAGGTTAGATTATTATTATTAGTATAAACTTTAGTTAAATATATTTTCTTTTGTTACTATTGTAATTTTTTCAGATAATGACTTCAAGCTCACGCCAGGATACCGCATCGGTTCGTGTTTGAAATCACCCTTGGCTTCAGTTTCATTGAGGATCGGATGAATATAAAAGACTTCAAAAGATTTTAGATAAAGAATTAGAGCCTTCACGTTAGATATCTTGGAGCTTGTTACGGGATGTCGGGGGAATTTACCCGTTCTCGTAACATGATGAACAAGCCATGGAGAAAGTTTTTTATCATTAACGGCCCCCAATATAAAGAGCTTTGTTTGGAGTCTTTCTTCATGTTTAATTTCGACTTGGACAACCATAACTATAGATATGCTAATATAATAAGATTATATATTAATGTCATTGATGTTTAATTTATTTTAGTTGACTTATATTTTTTTGTCAATTAACAGTGACGAAGATGTTATCACTTTCGTGCTCGGGGGGTGCCACGTAATTTTCCTGTGGCCCAGTTTGGTGTTTTGATGGGTTTATACATATATCAGGAGACCCATCAATCTAATTTTCTGAAAGCTCTTACAAAATTTCCTAAATATAATTATGCATTAATTTTTTGGCAAGAACTTGATGAGGGTCAATATGAGCATAATAATAAAATGAAAGTTAAAAGAATGAACAATCCATTATATAGATATCTTCACCAGGTTATTGGTCATACTATACCTATACGTAGAATGACCAGTGGCAAGATGACTAAGATTGATTTGTTTTTTTTATTTTGTTTGATTAACAGGAGGCCGTACAAAACCTGGCATAAATGCTGACTATTTAACTAGTTGCACGAGGATAAAGAATATCATACATATTTTTGGTGGTACATTTGTTTCTTGCCTTGCTGAGTCTTTAGAGGTTTTCACCCCTGAGAACATGGCAAGTTTAAACGGGTCGGTTCTTATGTTCGGGTTTGCTGATCGTGAACATTTTATACGAATGGACATGATTGTAGATTATCCACAAGTTAGGTGGATGTTTAAACACAATAATAAAATATGAGTACCTCCATATCAAGACCCTCCTGAAGACCCGTATTAATAAAAATGTATTTTTTGTATTTATGAAAATGTAATTTTGTCTTTATTTGTATAATAATGTAATTTTCTTCTAGTTATATAAAATTATAATTTACTTTTTCTTTGTATATAAACTAAAAATATATTAAAATATTAAAACATAAAAGAAATAATATTCACATTTATTCAAATAATGGCAGACAAAAGAGGATGGTAATTTTATCACAATAATGCAAACAAAAGAGTATGACATTTCACAAGTCACGATTCATTGGTTGATTTGATATAAAGTGAATGTTAATATGTCTATAAATTCACAATTATTCACAATTCATTCACAATTGCTTCATAAATCAACTCTATAACATCAATTAGGTTTAAAGTTATGCTTATTATTATTATTATTATTATTATTATTATTATTATTATTATTATTATTATTATTATTATTATTATTATTATTATAGTTATTATTATTATTATTATTATATTATTATTATTATTATTATTATTATATTATATAGATTATCGTAATCGGTTTAGAGATGGTTTATGGTAGCTTTAAAACGTCACGGTTTTTACACGTACGTATTCGTGACGTTTTATTTTCTTTTTACACAATATAATTAGATGTTTAATATTTTTAGTATAAAACTATTATTATCAGAGTTTTTATTATTATTATTATTATTTTATTATTATTATTATTATTATTATTATTATTATTATTATTATTATTATTATAAGAGTATATTATTATTATTTGTATCATTATTACTCTTATTATTAGGGTTTATTTTTATGAAGAATTTTGTTCAAACATAGGTATCTTTGAACATACGTCTACGAAGAGGCATTTGTTCTTAATGTGTATATATGTTGATGTGTGTGTATGTTCACAAACAATATGCCCGTTTTGATATATATAGATGATCGTAATCGGTTTAGAGATGGTGTAGGGTAGCTTTAAAACGTCACGGTTTGTACACATATGTATGTTTGTACGTACGTCTACGAAGAGTATTTGTTCTTAATGGTATATATGTTGATGTATGTGTATATTCACCAAGAGTATACCCGTTTCGATATATATAGATGATCATAATCGGTTTAAAAATGGTTTAGGGTAGCCTTAAAATGTCATGGTTTGGGCTAACCGTGATGTTTATATCAAGAAACACGTGACGGTAAGGCCTAATCGTCACGGTTTTTGTCAACAAACTGTGACGGTTGTTGTAAAAGACGCCACCTTTGAGACAAAACGTCACGGCTAGGCCGGACTGTGACGTTTTTACACCCCTCGTATGTATATGATTATTTCCCTTCCAAGTCAACGAACCACGCTTAGCTGACCAATTAAGACAGTAGGGGAATACGGGAGTGGCGTGAGCTCGAAACCCACTACCACCGGTTAAAGGGGGTTATTTATAAAAAAGTTTATTTAGGATATTTTTTTGGAGCCAAATCACGACGAAACCAGATTCAAAAAAAATATATCAAAGCGTCACGATTTGGCCAAACCGTGACGTTTTATTTTCTTTTGGATGGATGGGTGACGCGGGGGTTGCACCAAGCTTTTGCTGGAAACCCTAACCGTGACGGTTTAGTCTCACCGTCACGGTTTTGTTTTTTTTGTTTATTATTATTATTATTATCAGACGGTTTGGTCTCACCATCACAGTTTATTTTTTTTTTTATTATTATATTATTATCATTATTATTATCATTATTATAACTAATTTACTATAACAAACATACATAAACCACAATAAATACAATGATACAAAAATATACATTAATACATACGTTATCCTGATATATTAACTGTAGAGTGTGTTTGGGGTTGGTGCCTTTTAGGACGATCTATCATTCTAACGTAATTGTTTATACGATCCTGATAAATATTGTGTCATTCTAGTGCTTCTCTATATGCAAATATCAGCCAATGATAGCCCACATTGGGCATTAGGTAATCCCCTATGCGAATAAAGTGATCTCCGTTAATATTAGCAAGTGCTATAACTGGATAGGTAAACAATGGTTTTAGGCCTGTTCTCAGCGGGAACCATGTGTGATGGCCAAGTGAAGAAATAAGATGGACAACACAAGTGAATGTTTCCACAATTATGAGTCCATGGGCCGGAAAAATCAACCAATGGGTAGCATGTGCGGGTTGAGTCGTGCCAAAGCAATGTAAGCTATTACGAACAATATCATAGTAACCGGGGAACGCGCGGTTCAAATTGCTCCGCCAATACCACATGTTTCTGTCCATCTTCGACAACAGTTGTCGCCTAACCCACGTCCATTCTTTTTTATCCTTTCCTAAATCCACCGCGATTGCTCAAAAACCACAGTTACCATCAGGCCGCATATTTTTTAAACTCGTAACATACCCGTGAATCCATTGTGATAGATGATCCTTAAACTTCATAACTTTCGTCATGTCCTTTGGTTTCAAGATTAAAAGAAACCCTAGGTCAGCTCTCGTAACCGGTACATTTGAAGCAGCCTTTGCCCTATTAGGACGGTTGTTGGGCATCTTAAACTGAGGGGTATAGGAGCTATGCCTCGCCAGGTTAGGCCTAGTTTATTGTGAGGAAGTATACGAGCTGTGTCTAGCAGCCTCATACTATGATGTATTGGAGTCCGCTCTTCTTTGTTGCTCCTTAAGATTTGGACGACCATGTTCGTCATGACGCACCTCAGGCTCTTTAAGTTTTGACATGCTTGATAACAAAGAGTCATACAATTTCTTAAACCGTTTTTTTAGGATTGGGCGACGACATGACCTTTTGTTTCAAGTCATCAAATTTATTATCTTAGTTAGGTCAAGCGGCACGACGTACGCTGGCTCGAAATCAAGCTTCCTCCAATGTGGATCTACAGCATTGAGTGGAATACATATGTCTGGATTTAAATAATTAGTGAAAAATATGCATCATGTGACAATGGTAAAAAAATGTATTTCAAGTATATGTTACATTCCTGGAAGTGTACCTCCAAACGACAAGCATGTGGCAAGCCCATGGACGTGGACAACTAGTGTCCACATGAACCCCCTAACTCGTGAATCATTTTTATTTTTGTTAACTCTGATTCAAGGAGGCTAGTGCAAAAAATAGATACCTTATAATGTAATTTTGAAAACAATTGCAGTCGATGGTCTTTTTTAATCTTCGCACGGGACACCTCGCATGTTTTACAAATTTCAATCTCTTGGCCACACACGAGGTCATAGACATATCTGACAAGTATGTGCAACGTATTATTGGTCCATGTGAGGAAACTCTTGAAGTTGGTGTGTTGCCCCTCAACCCTATCTTTGTACGACACCAACATTTTATTCTAAATATATTCCCACACCTCTAAAAGAAATAACAAATTTTATAAAATGGAAAATAGATTATTAGAGTAACAATAACTATAAAATTCTTACCATGTTTACCATCTTCATTTAACGTTTCTTCCATCTTCATGCAATTATAATCGTACAATGCCTTCGTGGGAGACAAACACAAGACCTTCCACCAGTATGAAAAATTCTTTCACATGTCGGATTTGAAAAGGATGTTTCACCTTCTCTTGATATTCTCCCTAACGTGCCACCTTCATAGGTTTTTAGTAGCGCTCGGGAACACTGTGTCACACGAGCTCATCAAGGACAGGTCCCTGTCTGTGACAATAATGCGGGGCTCCACACACCCATCGAGCATATCTCTGATCCGCTCCAAGATCCATGTGAAGTTGTCATGTCGTTCCCTTGATATAAATGCGTGCACAATACAAAACGACTTCGACATCGACGTAACGCCAATAACCTGAACAAACGGAATGTTGTACATCGACTTATATGTCGTGTCTATCAACATCACGTGCGGAAATGTGCCCCACATTTTGTACGAGGTAGGATGACAAAAGAAAACATCTTCTACGACCTTAGTTGCTGGATTCTTCCGTGTTTCATACATGAACTCTTTAGATTCTATCAGGTTTTCAAGTTCCTGCATTGGTGTCGTGCCTTTTTTCCCCTCAGCCCTAAACTTCGATGTCAGATTGTATATGTCCTGAACAACACATGCGCTGTCGGGAAACTGCTTCCTTACGGCTGAATGGATGTGTTGTCGACAAGATCAATTTCTTCGGCGGTCATCTTCCTAAGGTGCGTGTGGCCCTTCTCGTACACAACAAGATCGTGGTTATGCGTCTCGTTTCTCATCTCCAACATCGAACTGTCACTCTTTCCTACGTAGTTCCCTAGGAGTTTAAAGGGGCATCCTTTCTTTATGCTCCCAGCACACATGCTTGTGTCAGTGAATTTAGGTTAACCACTACGATGGCATAAGAGTTCCACATCCTTTTTCCATGACCGACCCACCACAATGACACACCCATGCTCATGTCCTCTCATTTTACCTTACTTCTCCAAGTCCTCACGAGAATTAAAATGCTGAAAAAGTTATAAAGCCAACTATAAAAAACAATATATAAAACAAATAAGTAATAATTTAAACAAACAAATAAAAACTCTTCGTACTTTGTAGGTTTTATAAAAAACCGTAGCCTTTCTTATTTGATCCTCATCCACATCGTACTTCGTGGTGTCCCCATGGTTTTTTAGGTGAACTGAACCGTCACTCTCATCTGTGTCGTTCCCATTAAAAGTATCTAACACATGTGTAACTTCTGGTTCTGACTGGTACGGGGGATGTCCGTAATATTCGTGATCCGACACTATTTGTGAGTGGTACGAGGCATGTCCGTAATCTGGCTCTGTTTGTGAGTGGTACGGGTTCGGGGCATTGATCACGTGTTAATAACTTGGTGTTTAATTGATCTAAATGTTTGATTTTACATCATGATTATGATGGAACAAGTTAAAGTTGTTTGTGTTTTGGATTATAGGTGATTGGAGCTAAAGTAAGCTTATTTTGGATGAAAAGATGCAAAACGGGAAACCGGAACTAAGTTTTGTGAAA
This sequence comes from Flaveria ramosissima, assembly GCA_025215565.1. Lineage (NCBI taxonomy): Eukaryota > Viridiplantae > Streptophyta > Magnoliopsida > Asterales > Asteraceae > Flaveria > Flaveria ramosissima. The sequence continues at coordinate 8,313,390 of CM046043.1, read as the reverse complement.
CATGAAGAGTAAGGAAGAAGTGGGATGGAAATTGGAGCCCGGAGAAGTGAAGAAAGGCAAAAACGAAAGTTCAAGACCATGGTAACTTAAAATGGGCATAACTTGGGCAAGGAAAAGAGTTATGGGGCCCATGACCTGTCAACGGAAAGCTAGTGAAAAGTTACATATGAAACAATTGTGAAAAAAGTGCAGGGAGACCGTAACGCAGAAGGTTTGACCGTCTGGTTGAAGGTTTGACCATCTAGTTGAAGGCAGGACGTAACCCCGTAACGCAGAAGGTTTCAAATTTTAAATCCTATATAACCCTAATCATTAGGGTTTCAAAGAAAACCTTTAACCAGCTGAATTTAAGTGATTTCAAAGAGATTTTGGGTGCTTCCAAGCTCCTCAATATCATCCATATCATCATTGATGATCATCAAATCAAGATTAAAGATTGAACGAAGATGATGCGTGGCTAGGTTCTCTTCATTGTTTTCCGGAGTACGATTCTTGTAAAGTGAGACGATTGGTATGATTGATTAGGTTTTTGTATTAAACATTGATCTTTTGAATGCAATATTATGTTTTGATTGATTTAAACAAGTTACTTATAAATAAAGTTGTTTGCTTTATTATCAGTTTTTCGGTTTTCTTGCATCATGAACTCATTAAGAAAAGTAGGCAACGTGATATAAGTGAATTGGTAACATTATGAATGAACGAGTCTTAAAAGATTGTTCTTTTGTTGTCACTTTAATCAAAAGCTAAGATCTTGAAGTATTGTTTCTTACAAACCCTAATTTAAAAGTACCAATTGTTGATCTTGCAGAATTGGAAACCCGAAAGTGATTGTTTTTCGTTATTTAATTAAGTTCTTTATAAATATTGTTGCTTTATGCAATTGTGTTCATTAATCCATTCCAAGTTTCAATTTTTAATTATAAAGTTTGAGTCTTTTGTTAATCGAGTCACGTTAATTAAACACTTTTCACATCTTCCCGAGGAGACGACCTTACTTACCATTTCACAATAAAGGTAGCTAAGACCGATAAATTAAATTGTTTTTGATCGAGTCTCAACAACCAGATCAGGCATGTCCGTAATCCAGCTTTGTTTGTGAGTGGTATGGGTTCGGGGCATGTCCGTAAGAATGGTAAGGGGATGTATGTACCTTTCACCGTAACCCGTCGGTCCAAATAATGAGTTGTACGCCTCTTCAGCAAAGGTGTTCGACGGGTTGGTTTCCTCCACCCCTCACGAAGGGTGAGTCTCGTATACGTAATATTCCTAAAAAAGGTAATGGTTAGATATTTCAAATAATGATTTATAATAAAATAGGCACTACTTCAACCTGGTTTGAATCTTCGATAAGTGGTTCCTCATTCAAATCTGGAAGCTTCGGCTTTTGACAATGATCTCTTGAACCCGACATTGTTTTCGAATTATGTGTTTTTGGAACGATGAAGGTTTTTTCGTGATGGTTCGTGATGGTTGGTTGTATGAAACCATGAAATGCGTGTTTATAGAAAAATCTGGACGAGAAACCGTCACGGTTTGGCCTAACCGTGACGGTTCAAAGTGTAGGTACCCGGGTTTCATGAAACTTTCTGTCGACATCAAGTTTACCTCGTAGGGCAAACCGTCACATTTTGTTTCAGACCCATGCCTCTTTATTAGTGTACTTTTGTTGGGAGTCAGACCATACATGACGTTTAGCTCAAGCCGTCATATTTAGGTTTCAAACCTTAACGTTTAGGCCTAACCGTGACGGTTAGGTCTGGTTTCTTCTCAAAAACACCGACGGTGTCCCAGCACCACCCTAGATATATCTATATGAGTAGTCCATCATTTTTTTATGTTTGATGTGATTGATAAATCTTTTCACAGAAGACAAGGACAAATCATACACAAAATCCAAATGTATGACATTTTTTATGTGGAAAATATAGGTTTATTCTCTATAATTTCATATCTTAGAGCATTTACATCACATCCTCTCTGTATATTTGTGAGTGTACTTTTTATATTATAAAGAACGATTTTTAAGTTGTTATGAGTGGATATTAGAGAACATGTTACTGTTCATCTCTATATTTGATAAAACACTGTTTATCTCTATTAACTTTTTAATATTTTTTAAAAATGGTTGTGAGTAGAGGATAGAGAAAAGGTAATGATAAATGTATTAAAAAAATATTATTTAATTAAAAAATAAAGAAAAAATAGTAATTTTGATGTAATTATATAGAGATGAAGATAAACAGCGGGATGCGAATGACCTTAGACATGTTTATATGAATATTTAATAGTTGACAACTAGCTTAGTTAGGAATTTAAGAATGAAGAAAAGTAAGCATGCATCTGCTAGTAGACTGCTACCCATTTTCTTCAAATATCGTACCTATATTATTAATTGTATCCATTGAATTAGTAGATTCTGTTATGATTTAATATTGATTATTCTGAAGTATTTTGTTTATAGTGTATAATAAAAGATAATATATCTGAGGGGCGGGAAGAGTTATAAAACTCGTAATAACTGTTATCAATTTTAACCATATGATCATTCTGAAGTATTTTGTTTATAATGAATAATAAGAGATAATAGGTCTACGGGCAGAGAGAGTTACTAAACTCATAACTGATACATATGTTATATCACTATTAGTGTTGGTGTATATTGTAAAAGTAAATCATAGATATGTTGTTAGGCAATCAGAGCCGCTCTATGGTTTAGTTTATTAAGCATTGTATTCGGGGGCCCTCATAAATAAGATCCTTATTTTTGTAAATAAATACATACCGGGCTTTATTATAAATATAGGCGGATGAAATTTTAAAGCGATAATAACATTTGATAGTTGAATCTCAATGAAAATTCTGATGGTTTGATCGGTTATTGAAAATGCACAGACACACAATTCACAAAGCTGACGACCCTTTATGAGTTTATTTCTCTCCAATTGATCTTATCGACATCAGTTAACCCTTTTTTGTATTTTTTCTGTTCAAAGAAATCAACTATCAAATACTCAAAGTTAATATACCAAATTTTCTTTGATTTACTGTTTTTGTTTAAGAAAATTTGAATATGTTGCGTCTTGATTATGTTACTTTTGTTTAGATTACGTTTTAGAAATGGCTTTATTTTTTTTGTTCGATTGGGCCTTGGGGCCCCAAAAAACTTTGAGCGGACCTAGGCTAGGTTCGAAAATGTTTTTCCATTTTCTTCGTAACATGATGCAATTTTGCTTTTATTACTCAAATAATTTAACGACATCTATCAATACTAATAAAAGAAGGTTTTTGTATGCTACTTGTCACAATTCTAGAGCTACTAAGTTTTATTTTCCCGCTTCTCTCTCCTAATAATTATTATATTAACTACAAATGATATTATTTAATTTTTTTTCATATTACAAATATAAATTTTTTTTAAAAAATAGATCTTTCTACAAATGCAATTCGTAAAGAAATAATTTTTTTATAAAATAAGAAATTTTTTCAAAAAAATATCAAACTTTTAAAAAACACAATATATTTTAAAACTTGTGGCTTTTAAAAATAAAAATCTTATGAAACAATAGTAATTAAATTCAAAGTTATAATATATAAACTACTAAAAATGACACTTTTTTAAAAAAGGTTTGTTTTGAAACAATTTGTTTAAAAACCAACTTTTTTTATGAAAAAAACAAAAAAAAGTTAAAGTTTAAAAAATAATATCTTTCTTTTATCCCTCGTACGTAATGTCAATCATATCTTATATTGAAAGATCGTTTTATAATTTATTAATATTTATTAATAACTATTTAATATTTTATTTATTTTACCCACGGGATACTAACCTAGTAATATATATACGAGAAATAAGGACGCATGAATAGTTGACATTATATTTGTTTTGAGCTTAAGCTATTAACATCAGTTATAACTTTAATATGTTTCATGATTTTATCATTTTTTATGCTTGATGTGATTGATAATCTTTTCATAGAAGATTAACAAGATCGACATTGATGAAACCAAAATTTATGAGGTTTTATGTAAAAAGGATAGCTAATTTTTTCTCTATAATTTCATATCTTCAAACATATATATACGTCAATATTTATTAGTTGACGTTGATTAGCTACGTTAGGATTAATGTAAGAATGAAGAATTGTAAAAATTCATCTTCAAATATCATTTAGTAGTTGAAGTTTACTACATATCGATTTCTATTCGCGTACATATCGTAATTATTATTCTTTAACTTTTAAATTAATTAATTAGTTCTTGAATCTTTAGATATTATATATATTATTAAAGTGATATGTCGGTGGCTACAATGCCACCGACTACTTTTTTGTATTTTTTTGAAAAGCATTTATTGGTATATATATTATGTTTTTGTTTTACAATACAAAGAGGAAGCTAGTGGAGTTGGTAAATTCACTACTCTTTTACTTGAGTGGTCCTTGGTTTGAGTCATCCAAGTGTAAACTTTTTTTTTTCTCAACAATTACATATAAATTAAACTAAAATCAATAGCATTCATTGATGGCTTTAAGTCAATAACAATAATTTGTAGTGTAATAATTGAGTACCCAAAAAGACATATTTAGAAATCTTTTTAGGGTTAAATTACAAAGTTAAATAAAATAGTATTTAATTTACGAAAATTGATAGATATGTTTTTTCTATATATCTAACCAAACTATTATTTTGTATAATCGTCGGGATATTAGACGTTGAGGTATTCTTATGTTTAAAAATGTTATAATATTTCGACACTTAAATCATGTTGATGATTTCTCCTAATATGGTTTACATAGCGTTGCGTGAGGACCCCGCGCGGGGGTTCAATCCTAGTTAATCAAATAAATGTTAACCTTTTGTTTAGATATTTTGTGCAATTTCCTGGTACATGCAATGGTAAACAAATGTTAACTCTCTAACTCGACAATAGAATCTATCCTCCGTATTATATGGATTTTCTTGCCGGTTGTCATGACAATGTGTTGCACGTTTTTGTTTTGTTTTGTATTAATTGTTCACAGAATTATCATATAGGTACTTATGTGACGACCTAATTATTTGAACATGATTAGTTCTATAGGCTTGTAACTTTGTATTCTCGATTCTTAGGATAGATAGTTATGTGAATGGAAAAGTTCACTTAATACTAACAAAGTTTTCCAAATGTTTTATTAAAGTTACTTAATCTTTTCTCATTAATATCACTCAACTTTTCATAGATTTCTAAAATTAAACGAGACAATTAAATTATACATGAATCATAGTCGTAACTAATAAGTAAACATTTTTTCAGAAACAATATTAGTAAACGATAACCAAGGTTCAAATATGTTAAATTTAAGTTAAACTAGAAAAAAATAATCACTAAATTTTACCACACTTAAATTTTAAAAAAATGAAAACATTTATTAGAAAAAATATTACACCAAATTGAAATACATAGTGAAAGTTGCGTATGTCCTTAGAGAAAAAAAATTATATAATTTTAATGAAACACTTAAAAAGCTTGATTATTATTATGTAAAGTTACCATAAACAGATCACAAAAGAGACATGAGTTCGCGAAACAAAATTTCGGAACATGATAATGTTGAAAAAATTAGTGAAAATTAAAATTTTCACCAACTTTTAGACACATTTAAGTATATTAGTATATGTGGAAATTTGAACACATATATAAGTGTGAGGCCTTTAAGGAAGGTTGTTTTTTATCTAAAATTTTGACATTATTAAATTACTTTTATTTATTTTTGAATGGCAACTGACACAAGTTATCTAATTTACTCATAGTTCTACAACACAACTAATTTACCATCATAAACGAAACTCAAAATCTTGATCTCATAATGAGCTTCATTCACTATTTTAACTTCAAATGATTTTGTCATAAAACCAACTCACACTATATACTTTCTTAACAAATTGTTTCTTTTTGGCTAAGAAACCCTCAAACAGTTCTACAAGATTTAATAACTAAAACATAAAAACTATATTTTAAATTTCTCTTATATAACATGTCCACATGATTATTTTTTTAGTGTTCTTTTGATTTCTAAAATATCATCTTTTATGTTAAGTTATTACTCTTAAGAGTTATAGTACAAGTAAGAAATCTATAATGAAGTCTGGCATCATTTTTACTCGGTAATTATGAGAAATTAGAAGTAAAATTTACAAAGATGCACAAACATGACAAAAAAATATCTTGAATGTCTGATGTTAGCATTTTTTTAAGTATTACAAAATGACTTAACATCCTTAAAAAAATTTAAAAAATAATATAAAATTAAAACATATGGAGTCAGCCCCTCATTCACAACACTCTTTTGTCTTCTTCCCGCTTATATCTTTCTTTCCCTATTTTAGGTTATGTGTTATAATTAGGTCCTGGACACACCCGTTGTGATTGGGGCTTGACACAAAGAAAGTATCATAGTCACAACGATAAGAGGGTCGAGGGACACATTTTTTTTAATTCAACCATAACATTAATCCACACTATTATTTCCTTTTTCACTTACTTGATGGTCAGGACCTATAACATATCTGTTTTACTCACATTCATCATGTCGATGTGACGCCTATGTGACGATCGATGGCGGAGTTTTATAGCCCCCCCTACTCTTTTTTTCGTCAGCAGTGTAAATTTTTATTGTGTTAGTGTTAATTTTTGGTCTGGTAGTTTAAATTTTTACATATATATCCAGTTGTCCCCTAAAAAATTTTAGTTTCGCTCCCGACCTCTTTTATGGGAGCGTTCAAGCCCCACTACTTGTGACGATTACTTTTTGTTAGTCAAGCCCATCAAGAGCTTGATGATAACACATAGCCTTAACATAGATTAAACCACCACCATGAAAGCACAACTGCCACCTTGCCACCACCATCATCCCTAACTCGTAATCATCTCCCATGTTTATGCTCTTAAAAAACTATATCTAAGTGGTCTTTACTTTGTTCACAACCACCACCAGGATATCTTAATTAATCATTTTGGAGGCTCGTGACAATATAAAAATTTGGAGATCTTTTGTAAGTATTGTTTTCATTCTCTTATTATAAACTAACGTATTTAGTAAGCATTTAGTAAGATCTATGAGGTTTTTACTAGCCTTGCCACGTGTCAAAGTTTCATTGGTACTGCACAACTTTTTTTGTTTTTTTCTTCGATTATAGTTGTTGTACGTTAAATAAATTTTTTTATAAGTTTAACATCAATGTGAGAGTGGTGCAGCTGGTTTGACTTCTCTCTTTAGAGGTGCGAGACGTGAATTTACGCGCCGCCTCTTGCATTCTTTTTTCTTTTGGATGTTTTTGGCTCTTTTTTTTTCTTTTTTATATTTTTCATTCATAATAATTCTTTTTCTTATACTTTTCTAGTATCTATATTATCTGAATTCAATTTTTTTTATTTATTAGGGTATACATGCATAATTAGTTTGCATATGAGCTCTAACATATAATTAACTACGTTAATATAATCATACGACAAAACGCAAGTCTTTTATTTAAATTACCTTTATAAAACTATTATGTCATAATGTGTGATGTATAACACTCCTTTAATATGTTTCTTTACATACTTAAACAATTAAGTGCATTAATGTTCATACCGCAATGCAGGTAACGAAGTTTGTAAATGTGACACTATGCGTGATCACAGCGCAACGCGCGGGCAACATTACTCATTGAAAACATTTTATGATACCTCAAACATTTGCAAAATGACTTAGGTTTAAGAGTATGGGGTCAAGTGACACCGTGGAATTGTTTTTCCCATGCCATACCGCATTCAGGCAAGCCAAAACCTGCTTGACCCATAGAATTTATATTACAGAAAAAAAAAGGTAATGGAAATTCGCTCTGTTTTCTTAGAAAACCAAAAACTTCAAACTGTACTTTTACCGATAGATTTCCTCTTTTTTCTCCAAGTTGGGCTCTTATTTTTGTTCTTTTAAGTTAAATCCCGACTTGTCTTGTTGCCTTCAAACCATACACTGAATCTGTTGTTTAACATTCTTTCTTGAAGAAGCTCAAACTATGTAAGTGTTTTTTTAATTTTATCAATAATCTATTCAATGTTTTTATTGAAACCAATGAATTTAGTGAGTTCTCTTTGTTATAATTGTCATTTTCATGCTTTTCATTTGGGTTTCTTTTATTTTATTAACTTCTCTTGATACTTTAACATGCACCTAAAATAATGAGGACCAATATTAGACATTATACTATGAAATAAATAAATAAATATATAAAGAAGACGTACAAGGTGGGATTTCAAATATATTTGTAAATAAACGAGACCCGACTGGGCAAATTTTGTTTATGGAGTTGATAGAAATCAAACACCGGAACTTAGTGACTCCATTAGAAAAAGTTCATGATTCCACCACTGTCGATACCTAACTCCTAGTGAAATTTTGATTGACAATTGAGGAACCATATATAAGCAAAGTTCTTAAATTACTTGATAAATCTTAATTGAACTTAAACAAACAAACAACTTAAACTTAACCCCCCCACACATCAATCACTATGAAATACAATAGAACGTGATGTAGGGAAGCTTAACAAATGCGAAAACGAAGACGCAACTGATAAGATAAATGGATGATTGGATGCACATGCCAAAATCTTTCATTCTTAGGGCTCTTGATATAACATTTATATATTCTACATTAATTCGATATGGTATTTGTCTGGTTATAGCCCACCCACAATTTACGCTTAAAGCCGTGATACAATTGTCATGCAAAAAGATCTCCATGCATGAGCATACATCTTCTATAAATACCCAACATAATGTTATACTCATCCATAGCATTCTGGCAATAGTCATTGATTAAAACCACCAACTCCCAGTCCAGAAATGGCCACTACACCACCAAGCCAATGCACAAGGTGCCATTGAACCAGCGCGTCCCTTGGCCAACTTTCCTCCTTCGATTTGGGGTGATCGTTTTCTGACATTCTCTCTGGACAATTCGGTAAGAGTTCGAATCAATTAATCGCAAAAACTTGTGGCTCATACACAATTGCAAGATGTTGTGTTTGTTAAGATTAAGAATGTACGTATGTTTTTCATTTTCTAGCAATTGGAAGCATATGGTAAAGCTATGGAGGAACCGAGAGAACAAGTGAGAAAAATGATATTAGATCCTGTTATTGATTCGAACGAGAAATTGAGTTTGATTTATTGTGTGTATCGTCTTGGTTTGACATATCTTTTCGTGAAAGATATTGATGGCCAACTTGATACACTTTTCAACCAGCTTAACTTGCAAGATTACAATGAAGCAGATCTCTATACCATATCTATTCACTTTCAGGTCTTTAGAATCTTTGGTTACAGGTTCTCTTGTGGTAAGTTACACATTAATACTGCTTAAAGAAAGAACTACATATTTTATGGTTTCGTTAGAATTAATTTACATATCATGAGGGGTGGTTTAATCATTTTGAGGAGATATGCAAAGTAAAAAAGTAAGACATTTTTTATAAACAGATAAATATTTTTTATTGTAATTTGATATTTCTTAAAATATACCTAACATATAAACATAACAAGCTTTTATATATATATATATATATATATATATAATATATATATATATATATATATATATATATATATTATATATATATATATAATGAAAAATCAATAGCATCCAATATTGAGTTATTAACTTATACAATTTTTTTATCTATAAACCTGGTATTAAGATAAAATGATAACTAATCTTTATTTCACTGTAAAGATATGTATTTACAATTATGCAATGTAGGTCTAGATCGCACAAATTAACAATAACTTGTGTTATGTGCAGGGCCAACTCAAATATTATTAGGTGGCCAAATTAGAATTAGGGCTCCTTCCATTAAAAGAACCCTTTTTTTCTTAACATCTTTACACATGAAAATATGATGAAACATGTAAATTGTAAACGATTTCTGAACGCACACAATATTAGAGTAGCTAGTATTGAGTTACCGTAAAAAGTATTTTTTATTATACTAATTAATTGTTTGACTTGTCAAGACTTGAAATTAAAAGAAAACCCTATGAACCCACTGATCGAGATACAGTTTGTAAAATGCAAGAAATCACAACGGCAAATGACAAAAGGAACTTGCCAACACTTTATCGACAATGACAAGCCAAAAAAGCAGAATCATACTTAAATAATAAAAATATTATGTACGGTTTAGTGTATAAACAAAAAAATTGATGACCTTTAAAATATGTGGCCTCAAGTTAAGGGTTAATTTTTATGCCTTGAAGTCACCTCTGTATTTCATTTGTATGAAATTCACACGATATATCTCTACAATATTGTTCATGAGACTGCGGTTACCAGCAAAGTTAATACTATTAGGATAAATAACTTATTATGGGTGGTTATGCAGACGTGTTCAACAAATTCAAGGATTGTAGTTCAGATGAATTTAAGGAAGACATTACTAAAGATGTAAGGGGTATGTTAAGTTTCTATGAGAGTGCCCAGCTAAGAATAAAAGGAGAATCTATACTAGATGAAGCCATTGCATTCACAGAAACTAAACTAAGAACCTTAGAGAAAACACTTCAAGGTACACTTACCCACCAAGTGAAACATGCGTTGGAGAGACCTGTTCATCAAGGGCATCCTATGGTAGAAGCAAGAGTGTATTTACTCAATTTTGAAGATGAAATATCAAGATATGACTCGCTACTAACGCTTGCAAAAGTACACTTCAACTACCTGCAACTCCTACAAAAGAAAGAACTTCGAATTGTTTTAGAGTAAGTTATAATGCTTTTGATTATTGATCCTATTAAACTTTATGTTATGAAAAGTGTAATTACGAAATTGTGGCGTTGTAATGCATCTGAATTTATACTTTTGATATAGGTGGTGGAAGGACTTGGACTTACAAGTGAAAACATCTTATGTAAGAGACAGGATACCTGAGCTTTATGTATGGATATTGGCACTATTCTTGGAGCCTTATTACTCTGAAGCCCGGATCATAACAACAAAAATCATTCAACTTATTGTGGTGTTGGATGACACATGTGATGCTTATGCTACAATTGAGGAGATCCGACTTTTAATCAATGCAATAAATAGGTATTCATTATTTTATAGACATGCTAGTGAATCAAGGTAAATTATTCATGGACACCAAATGATGCTAACCATATGATGGTTGATTTCTTAGTTTTAAAAAGCATGAGACGCTTCAAAGCACTTAGGTCACTATAGTTGAGGTGCCACGCTTTAGGCACGAGCCAGAGCTTTAAATATGCTAGGCGTCATGTATCATTACACACACACATACACACACACACACATATATATATATTATATATATATATATATATATATATATATATATAGGGGAGGGATCTAAAAACTCTATTTTTGTGAGAAACTAATAAGTCACTAGTTTTCAATGGTAAAATAGTATATAATAAAACATAATAAAAAATTATAAAATATAAAGTAACATAAAAATAAAAAAAAAAGTAAAAACAGAAAATGATTTCCTTGTTTCCCTCTTTCATAAACAAATAAAAAATTACAAAAATAAAAAAAAACTCGTTTTTTTCGAAATTTGATTTACACATGTGTAATACCGGATTTACACGTGTAATATACTGTATCTATACATGTGTAAATAACGAGAGGGCGATCTTTTCTTAAAATTTACACATATGTATAAACCAAATTTACACATATGTAAATAACGGGAGGACGAATTTTTTAAAAAAATATCAATATGGTACGCGTTGGAAAGATAAAAAATACTGAAATTAATGTTGAATTTTTTTTTTGAAAAAACAATATCGTAAAAAAAAGTTATGAACGTTTTAAAAAAATAGAAATGGCATGTGACTTACATGTTTGGCTAATATCAGTTTTTAGAGTTCTTACAAAAAAATAGTTCTCATATGTATATATATATATATATATATATATATATATATATATATATATATATATATATAATATAATAATATCTCATATATATATGTATATATACCTACATATATATATATATATTCCTAATATCTATATATATGTATGGAACTTATACTCTATCTCTCTGTATATATCTCTATCGGTATCTCCTGTCTATCTCTCTCTGTCTCTCTTTCTCTCTCTCTCTGTCTATCTCTCTCTCTCTCACCTCTCTCTCCCTCTGTCTCTCTCTCTGTCTCTCTCTGTATCTCTCTCTCTCTCTGTCTCTTCTCTCTCTCTCTCCCTCTCTCTTATCTCTCTCTCTCTCTCTCTCTCCTCTCTCTCTCTCTCTCTCTCTCTCTCTCTCTCCCTCTCTCTCTCTCTCCCTCTCTCTCTCCCCACCCACCTCTCGGTCTCTCTCTCATCTCTCTCTCTCTCTCTCTCTATCTCTCTCTCACTCCCTACCTCCCTCCCTCTCTCTCTTCCGTCCCTCTCTATCTATCTATATCATCTGTCTCTCTCTATCTCTCTCTTTCTCTCTATCTCTCTCCCCTCTACTCTCTTCTCTATCTCTCTCTTTCCCTCTCTCTCATCTATCTCTCTCTATCTCTCTGTCTGTCTGTCTCTATATCTACCCCTTTTGAAAAAACCTGTTCTAAATGAAAACCCGGCGTTACATATATGTAATTCCGTGTAACAAAATATACACTCCGAGTTACGTATATGTAGGAGTTATGTATATGTAAGTACGTGTTACCCATTGTACGACTTCCCTTATTTTTTTGAGGTCATTACATATTTTTTTATTTTCGAGTAAGGACAACGATAATGATAAAATGACTTACATATATGTACTGTAAATTTACATGTTACGTAACTCTTAGTTGTACACTTGACTGTAAGGCCCCGTTCCCGGGACGCTACAGTTGGTCATTCATCGCACATAAAACTTATAATTACATTGCATTAAGAAAACATTGCAGCGGAAACATTCAAAATGACATCACGTTTCATTATAATTACTTTTGCCAAATAATACATCATTATCCGGTTACAAAATTCATGTTTGCATTACATCACAAAAGCTATATAATTGGATGCCATCCCAAAAGAGTCGAGTAGCCTGCCGTGCCATCCTCAGCAATCATTTACCTGCCAACTGGAAAACGTAATAAAAGTCAGCGTTGCTGAGTGAGTTCTAGTTTTATAAAATAAAATACTTTACTTTCATTAAAACTATTCCTTTTGTCATGCGATCATTCAACATACGTATACACAGATAATGTCATTATTATCTTTCATCTCATTCATTATCTTCCATTCTTTTCGTTCATTCTTTCTTCCGAGTCTTTTGCGACAACATGGTCGCTCACCTCAATGGCAATCTCAATGATTGCACGCTATCCGAGTCTTTTGCACCCCTAGGGTTGCTCACCCCAATTGCCCATCACGATAGCAAGCTATCCGAGTCTTTTGCAACAACAAGGTTGCTCACCCCAAGGCAACATCACGATAGCATATTACTCGAGTCTTTTGCAACGACAAGGTTGCTCACCTCATAGGCAATCTAAATGATTGCACTTCATCCGAGTCTTTTGCAACACAAAGTCGCTCACCCAATAATATATGCTTGCAAGCCTTTCTTTCGTTCATTCATCATTCATTAATGCATGCATTCTTACTTCATGTTCCTCTTTCATTATCTTTCGCTTTACATTACATAATACTTCATTCATTCATTCATTAACATGACATGTAAAGCCACAAGAAAGATAAGCATACATCATAATAAGGAACATATCATACACATTCATCATCATCATACAGGGCAACATCATACATTCATAATATGCATAAACATGCAACATCATCATCATCATGCCCTACATGCTCTCTAAGGCCATAACCATTCCCTTACATGCTCTTACGGGTTACTTTACGTCAAACTTACATCTGCACCTTTCCCCGAAGGCCAAAAGTCAAACTACACATTCCTTCGAGTGCAACAGCCCTATTCGGGCGTATGGACACCTTCAGTCGCATGGCCTCCATGCGACTGAACATCATGCGACTGGACTCATGCGGATGGTCATCTATGCGAATGAACATTCAATCGTGCGTATGGACCTTGTGCGAATGGGATTACTGCGAATGGGCACCTATGCGACTAAGCATCTATGCGACTGAACCCTCAGTCGTGCAATCCCCATGCGACTGGACTCCCAGTCGTGCGACTGAAACCTTAGTCGTGCGATTGAACCCTCAATCGTGCGAATGAATCCCAATCGTGCGAATGACCCTCAATCGCCTCTCATTCGGCCGTATGGCCTTCATTCGGTCGCCTAGCCCTAGCTGATGCAGAATGGAGTTCATCCCGAACCCAATCTGCCATTTTCGGCCTCCAAGCTCATCCAAACCCATTCTAAGCCTAAATTAACCCTCATGGACCTTAGGAATGCATACCATACACCATACAAGCACACAAGCCCGAAATCATACTCTAAACGCATCATCAACACCTCACACCCAAATGGGTCAAACACAACACTTTTAAAACGGGTTTTGAACATTTTCCAGCCCCAAAATCAGTTGAAAACAGTAAAAGTGGGGTCCTAGAACTCACACAATCGAGCACAAAGACAAGAGCTTCGATTTGGCTTGCCACTCGACGGATTTGGACACCCGAAATCACCCGAAACACCACTTTTTCTTCTTTATCTCTTCTTTTCTCTCTTCCCCCTCTTGAACCCGAAATATGTGAAGTGTGGGGAGAGTGGGCAGCCCTCTCCCTACACATATCACCACATTTCCCAACTTTTCTTCGTTGGCGAGTTTGGTCCCTCGGCTTTGAACTTTATTTCTTTTCTTTCTTCGCCGGCTTCAAAATAATAAATTTCGGGTGTTACAAGTCCACCCACCCCCCTTAATAGGTTTCGTCCCCGAACCTGTTTATTCCTCGAACAAACGTGGATAATGCTGTCTCATTTCTACCTCAGTCTCCCACGTTGACTCGGACCCTTCCTGTGCTTCCATTGTACACGCACAAGAGGAACCACTTTTTCCTTAGCCTTTTCTCCTTTCGGTCGATGATTGCCACTGGTTGCTCCACATAATTGAGCCGTTCATCTACTTCGATATCTTCCATGGATAATCATATCTTACTGCTAAGCACTTCCTTAATGAGATACATGGAATGTTGGGTGAATTCCACTTAACTCATCTGGCAACTCCAGTCTATAGGCCACCTCTTCTACTCGAGCAATGATTCGGAAAGGGCCGATATACCTTGGGCTCAACTTGCCCGCTTTCGGAAGCGAATAATACCCTTCCAAGGTGAGACCTTCAACATCAACATAACCCGGTCACCCACCTGGAACTCAATCGGTCTGTGTCGTTTATCAGCATACGACTTCTGTCTGTCTTTGGCTGCCTTCATGAAGACTTTGATCTTCTCAAGCTTCTCAGTCGTAGCCTCGATTACCTCGACGCTTCCCAACTCCTTTTGACCAATATCACCCCAACAAACGGGCGTTCGGCATCTCCTACCGTATAGCATCTCATATGGGGGCATACCAATGCTGGCATGATAACTGTTGTTGTATGAGAATTCGGCTAACGGTAGGTGGTCATCCTAACTTCCACCAAAATCAATCACACATGCCCGGAGCATGTCTTCCAGCGTCTGAATGGTCCTTTCTGACTGACCATCAGTCTGGGGATGATAAGTCGTGCTAATATGTAACCTCGTCCCCATAGCGTCGTGGAATTTCTTCCAAAATTTAGATTTAAACCGGGTGTCGCGATCCGACACAATAGACACCGGCACACCATGACGAGTCACAATCTCCTTGATGAACAGATCAGCCAACCTCTCAGATGAATATGTCTCGCGGATCGGTAGGAAGTGAGCACTCTTCGTCAAACGATCAACTATCACCCATATGGCATCGTACCCTTTCGGGGTACGCGGCAGCTTTGTAATGAAATCCATGGTGATGTGCTCCCACTTCCATTCTGGTATATCCAAAGGTTGTATCTTCCCATAAGGCTTTTGGTGCTCGGCCTTCACCTGTAAGCAAGTAAGGCACTTACTCACATACTCCACCACATCGCGCTTCATACTCGACCACCAATAATCTTTTTTCATATCATGGTACATTTTCGTGGCACCAGGATGAATGGAGTACCGAGTCTTGTGAGCTTCATCCATTATCTTCACCCGTAGATCCCCAAAACGAGGAATCCACACACGATCGAACCAGGTTCTAACACCGAGTGTGTTTTCACCCAATTCCCCAACCAGACCTCTCATCCTTTCAGAGTTAAGATGATCTTCTTTCAGTGCCTCATCTTGAAACTCTTTAACCTGTTTCATCACATCGGAGGTCATGATCAAATGATAGGCTTTCACCCGAATCGGCTCGGGCCTCTCCTTCCGGCTAAGGGCATCAGCCACAACGTTGGCCTTGCCCGGATGGTAGTGGATCTCACAATCATAATCCTTTATAAGTTCCAACCACCGCCTCTGCCTCATGTTCAAATCCTTCTGCTCAAAGAAGTACTTCAGACTCTTGTGGTCAGTGAATATGGTGCACTTCGTCCCGTAGAGGTAGTGCCTCCAAATCTTTAATGCAAAGACCACGGCTGCCAGCTCCAAGTCATGAGTAGGATAATTGACCTCATGAACCTTCAACTGTCGGGATGCATAGGCTATAACCTTTCCTCTCTGCATTAACACACACTCCAACCCCAAGTAAGAAGCATCGGAATAAACCACCAGATCTTCACTTCCATCGGGTAATGACAGAACAGGAGCTTGAGTCAATCTCGCCTTCAATTCTTCAAACGCCTTCTCTTGAGCTTGACCCCATACGAACATCACCTCTTTTTGGGTCAACTTAGTTAGTGGAGAAGCAATCTTAGAGAAGTCTTGGATGAATCTTCTATAGTAGCCCGCCAAACCCAAGAAACTACGAATCTCGGATGGCGTCTTTGGTGACTTCCATTGCATAACCGCCTCCACCTTTGCCGGGTCCACCATTATCCCATCGGGATTCACCACGTGACCCAAAAACTGAACTTCGCGCAACCAAAACGCGCACTTGGATAATTTTGCATACAACTTCTCCCTTCTCAACGTTTCTAGAACCTCCCGAATGTGACCGGCATGCTCTGCTTCGCTCCTCGAGTAAATCAGGATATCATCAATAAACACAATCACTGATTTATCCAACATAGGCCGACACACACGGTTCATCAAATCCTTAAAAGCAGCTGGCGCGTTGGTCAAGCCAAAAGACATGACAAGAAACTCGTAGTGACCATAGCGCGTACGGAAAGCTGTTTTAGGAATATCCTGCTCCTTCACCTTCAACTGATGGTAACCAGATCGAAGATCTATCCTTGAAAACCAACTGGCACCCTGAAGCTGATCGAACAAATCATCTATCCTCGGTAAGGGGTATCGATTCTTCACTGTCAACTTGTTCAGCTCGCGGTAGTCGATGCACATCCTCATACTACCGTCCTTCTTCTTTACAAACAGGACCGGAGCACCCCAAGGAGAGATACTCGGTCTAATGAACCCCTTATCAAGCAACTCTTGCAACTGCTCCATCAACTCTTTCATCTCGGTCGGAGCCAACCGATACGGTGCCTTGGCGACAGGTTGGGCACCCGGTATCAGATCAATTTGAAACTCAATCTCTCTGTCAGGTGGCACTCCTGATAAGTCTTCTGGGAACACATCTGGAAAGTCACACACAACCGGTACATCAGCTAGTTGCGGTGTTGGCGTATTCACATCCTTTACATAGGCCAAGTAGGCACTACATCCACGCCTCATACACTTTCCCGTCACCGCCATCGAGATCACCTTTGGAATCGTAGTAACCCGATCCCCATAAACCATCACTGAACTACCGTCAGGCGCCGACAACCGAATCATCTTCTGGCGACACACAATGTTCGCCTCGAAGTCCGCTAACCAATCCATTCCAAGAACTAAGTCAAAACCACCTAAGGTCATCACAAATGGTCTAACAGGAAACTTATGATCCTCAAGCTCCACATCACAATTCTCTATCATCTCAGAAATCCTGGTAGACTTACCTATGGCAGTTTCTACATCGAAGGGCGCATCAACACATCTACTACTAACAGGCAGCTTAGCACAGAAAGCAGCAGAAATAAAACTCTTACCAGCACCCGAATCAAATAACACAGAAGCTAAAGTTTGGTTCACCAGAAACATACCGGACATGACATCAGGGTCCGTTCTAGCTTCCTCCTGTGTCATGGTGAATGCCCTGGCGCTCGCCCTCGGTCCATCACCTCCCATCCTCTTTGCCCCTGAACTCTCAGCCCTCGGCTTCTTACAATCTTTGAGCACGTGACCCTCTTCACCACAGTTAAAGCACCGGACCGTACGACAGTCCTCTGCCATGTGCCCCGCCTTTCCACACCTGAAGCACAAGTTCGACCCAAACCTGCACTCCCTGCTATGCTCCCGTCCACATTTACCACACCTTCTCGATCCCGCACCCGACATGCCCACACGGCGATCATCCACCCGTGCCTTCTTATTACCCGTCGAGGCATCACCCCGACCAAACCTCTTCCTCTGCCAGTTTCGATCACCACCGCTCTTCCTGCCACCATCAGTCACCACCACCGTCCTCTCATCATACAATCTCCCCGCCAAATCTACCGCCGACCTAAACGTGCTCGGCCGGGCGGCGATCATGTGCCTGTGAATATCCGCCGGCAAACCCTGTATATACCTCTTGATCTTTCGGGACAGAGGCGTCACTTGATCCGGCACCAGATGTGCCATCTCGTTGAACTTCGTGGTGTACTGTTGGTGTGTCATGGTTCCCGCCTCCAGTTGTAGAAACTCCCTTTCAACCTTATCCATTTCCCGGTGAGGACAAAACTCCTCGATCACCATCTTCTTCAGTTCGGGCCACCTCATTCTCCCGATCGCCCGATTACCCTCCGCTTGGACAATGTTGTCCCACCAGCATAGTGCCGAGTCCACAAAGGAGTGGGTGGCAAACTTTACTTTCTGATCTTCTCGGCACTCGCTGATGTCGAGAACAGCCTCCATTTCTCTCACCCATCGGTGAGCAGCGGCAGCATTGCCATTACCGTCAAAAGTAGGGGGCTTGCATCTCAAAAACACCCCGTAGTTACAGCCTCGTGCCACCTCCTGCACAGGCTCCTCTTCCTCTTCCTCCTCATTATCGGAGAAAATCGTTTCAGGCTCCGGTTGCTCCCCGAGGCCCGGTTTCTCTCCTTCCTTTCCCCTTCCTTCACAGCCTTAATGACTTCGGTCACCACAGATGGTAAGATTGTCTGCATGACCTGATGTACCTTCTCCACAACAGCCTCCTTTACCGAGGCCCTCAAGTTCGCACTCTCATCCCCAGCTTCTGGATGAGGAGTCTCAGGTTCTGCAGGAACCTCTTTCTCAGCTCTAGGCCTTCCTCTTTTAGGGCGTGGTTCAGCATCAAGGCCACCACGGCCTCCACCCCTAGAAGCTCTAGAAGATCTACCACCAGCCATTCTCTATCACACTGAAAGATTCAAACACCAACACGGTCATTCAAGGAAACAACTCAGTTTATGTCAAGTATAGTGAGTCCCTAATTACAGTAGCCAGTTGTGATTAGCCACTTACTTTACTCTTCATACCCCAAGTATTACCTGTCCTGACTACATCAGTATTCAAATCTACATACAACACATAACATATACCATGCGCACATAAACCGGTTAACTTTAAGAAATTACCTGATGGCACGCAGCTACTCAGTTTAACATCCCATTCCCCATCCGTCCCATTTTCAGTTTAAGTTAAGGTTTATTTTGAAAATTTACCCATTTAACTTAAACTTTGGCTCTGATACCAAATTGTAAGGCCCCGTTCCCGGGACGACTACAGTTGGTCATTCATCGCACATAAAACTTATCATTACATTGCATTAAGAAAACATTGCAGCGGAAACATTCAAAATGACATCACGTTTCATTATAATTACTTTTGCCAAATAATACATCAGTATCCGGTTACAAAATTCATGTTTGCATTACATCACAAAAGCTATATAATTGGATGCCATCCCAAAAGAGCCGAGTAGCCTGTCGTGCCATCCTCAGCAATCATTTACCTGCCAACTGGAAAACGTAATAAAAGTCAGCGTTGCTGAGTGAGTTCTAGTTTTATAAAATAAATATACTTTACTTTCATTAAAACTATTCCTTTTGTCATGCGATCATTCAACATACGTATACATAGATAATGTCATTATTATCTTTCATCTCATTCATTATCTTCCATTCTTTTCGTTCATTCTTTCTTCCGAGTCTTTTGCGACAACATGGTCGCTCACCTCAATGGCAATCTCAATGATTGCACGCTATCCGAGTCTTTTGCACCCCTAGGGTTGCTCACCCCAATTGCCCATCACGATAGCAAGCTATTCGAGTCTTTTGCAACAACATGGTTGCTCACCCCAAGGCAACATCACGATAGCACATTACTCGAGTCTTTTGCAACGACAAGGTTGCTCACCTCATAGGCAATCTAAATGATTGCACTTCATCCGAGTCTTTTGCAACACAAAGTCGCTCACCCCAATATATATATGCTTGCAAGCCTTTCTTTCGTTCATTCATCATTCATTAATGCATGCATTCTTACTTCATGTTCCTCTTTCATTATCTTTCGCTTTACATTACGTAATACTTCATTCATTCATTAATTAACATGACATGTAAAGCCACAAGAAAGATAAGCGTACATCATAATAAGGAACATATCATACACATTCATCATCACCATACAGGGCAACATCATACATTCATAATATGCATAAACATGCAACATCATCATCATCATGCCCTACATGCTCTCTAAGGCCATAACCATTCCCTTACATGCTCTTACGGGTTACTTTACGTCAAAACTTACATATGCACCTTTCCCCGAAGGCCAGAAGTCAAACTACACATTCCTTCGAGTGCAACAGCCCTATTCGGGCGTATGGACACCCTTCAGTCGCATGACCTCCATGCGACTGAACATCATGCGACTGGACTCATGCGGATGGTCATCTATGCGAATGAACATTCAATCGTGCGTATGGACCTTGTGCGAATGGGATTACTACGAATGGGCACCTATGCGACTAAGCATCTATGCGACTGAACCCTCAGTCGTGCAATCCCCATGCGACTGGACTCCCAGTCGTGAGACTGAAAACTTAGTCGTGCGATTGAACCCTCAATCGTGCGAATGAATCCAATCGTGCGAATGACCATCAATCGCCTCTCATTCGGCCGTATGGCCTTCATTCGGTCGCCTAGCTCTAGCTGATGCAGAATGGAGTTCATCCCGAACCCAATCTGCCATTTTCGGCCTCCAAGCTCATCCAAACCCATTCTAAGCCTAAGTTAACCCTCATGGACCTTAGGAATGCATACCATAACACCATACAAGCACACACAAGCCCGAAATCATACTCTAAACGCATCATACACCTCACACCCAAATGGGTCAAACACACACACTTGTAAAAACAGGTTTTGAACATTTTCCAGCCCCAAAATCAGTTGAAAACAAGTAAAAGTGGGGTCCTAGAACTCACACAATCGAGCACAAAGACAAGAGCTTCGATTTGGCTTGCCACTCGACGGATTTGGACACCCGAATCACCCGAAACACCACTTTTTCTTCTTTTTCTCTTCTTTTCTCTCTTCCCCCTCTTGAACCCGAAAATATGTGAAGTGTGGGGAGAGTGGGCTGCCCTCTCCCTACACATATCACCACATTTCCCAACTTTTCTTTGTTGGCGAGTTTGGTCCCTCGGCTTTGAACTTTATTTCTTTTCTTTCTTCGCCGGCTTCAAAATAATAAATTTCCGGGTGTTACATGAACACGTACTTACATATACATAACTCCTACATATATGTAAGTATTAGTTGTACACTTTATAACACGTACTTACATATATGTAATCATGGTTTACATGTATAACATGGTTTTCAAGAGATCTCTCCCCTATATGTATATATCTTAATTCTAGATAACATTTGGCACACCTTTAACTTGAATCCTATAACTTGAACAATAATAATACTTACACTTATATTATAGCTCTATTACCACCAATCCAAAAGTTTGGAACAATGTAACTGCCAGAAAAAAATAAAGATCATTTAAAAATAAAAAACAAAGCAAAACATCACTTGATACAAAAAGCGTCATTAAAATGCCAAGCAAATCGCCTCTAGGGTCACATCCCTTAAGCTAGTAGTGTGCTTTTTTAAACCAAGGTTGGCTTGTCTAATCAAATGATCCTTTAGTATGATATTAACTCTTGTTTCTTCTTAGGTGGGACATTAGTGCAATTTCACATCTTCCAAAGTACATTAAACCATTCTATGAAATTTTGTTGAATGAGTATGCTGAATTAAACAAACAACTACCTCAACAAGGAACAAAGAATCTCATTGAGGGCTCAAAACAAGCTGTATGATTCCATTCTACGTTATGCTTCAATGTGAATTATTACTTACAAACATGATAAAAATTATATTTACTATTATTTTTTGTTCATTTTTGTTACGAACATAGTTTCAAGAATTGGCTAGAGGTTACCTTCAAGAGGCTGAATGGAGGCATAGCGGCGAGGTGCCATCGTTTGAAGAGTATATGAGGATTGGGTTAATCACTTCTACACACAACCTTCTTAGTAATACCGCGTGGATTGGTATGGGCAATATTGTCACCCAAGAGGCTTTTACTTGGTACCAAAGTCATCCAAAGATCTTGATAGCTTCAGAGATAATTGCAAGACTCCATGATGATGTGATGACTGTTGAGGTACTAAATTTAAACTATTTTGTATTACAAGTTTATTAAAAAAAATTATGTACGAGTCTACTGCGGATTGTGGAATTTTTTCTTTTGAGGTCATTTTTTTCCTAATTTTCAAGTATATCTCAACTGATTGTCGGAATTTTTCGGTTTGGGTCGAGTCATATAAATAAAATTTAAATATCATTATTAATATTATTAGACAAACTAAAAACTAAAACTTGTATTAATAATCAATAACATAAAATTTTAAATCTATAATAAAGTCTAAAAGAAAAACCATACACAATCTTATGTACCCCGAGACCGCCACTAACAGATCGCGCCTGCCGCCGACAACCGACAGTTGTCGTCGATCGCCTAAAAAAACCAATGAGATCGATGGTGACGGTTGATGGTCAACCATAGTGGTCTGATGTCTGTCGTGGGCTCAGTCGGTGGAGATGGTTATTTGTCAGTGGCTGATCGATGTCGAAGTACCAATCAAATAAGATGTTAAAATGTGTGTTCCTATTCACCTAAACTAGTTAGGGTAAGTAGGGTTGTCGAACCTCGTGGAATTAGTGGTCGGTGTACTGTGAATTGATTTATAAGAAACGATTAATTAAATTATCAAATTACTTAAACTATTGCCTCTTGGCTGTAAAAATTAGATCTTGGAATGATTAAGAACTTAATTAAGAAAACAAATTGCAATTACTGAAAACTGATTAGAAGACGATTATGAAAAAGGGTAATCCACCCCGGGATTCAGGTTCGGTTCTTGGTATTCGCCTAGTTCAACTTGGTGGAAAATCCTTAACGGGGATTCTATACGTGTAATGATTAAGTGACAGAGATAACCAAGACTTAACGGGTCTTAGTACACCATGTCAATTGAATTAATAACCAAAACCTTGCAATCATACAACTTGCGCTTAATTATATGGAATTAAAATCAAGAATTACTAAGACAGTTGTTTAAACAATCAAGACACAAGTTAAACTCAATAAAGAACTTAACGGGTTCTAAAGTTTAATCCCAACAAAATTTGAACATAAACGAAAACCTAAAAACACGAAACCTATCACCCGAGGTAGATCATGAAACGTTTAGCCTTGCATCTTCATGAATTCGGCAACAAGATCGGATTGGAACATGATTTGATGGATTGGAATGAGTTGGAGAAGTAGAATCAACCTCAAGAATCGTCCAAGTTCGTTCCTCCTTGCTCCCAATACGAAATTAGGGTTTTTAGAATTGATCACCCTCTTTAAATATGGTCAAACCCGAGAAGATTAGTCAACCTTTGCAACACGACGTAAGCTACGTCCTATAGGACGTAACTTACGTCCTTTCTTCACTCATACATCCTTGCTTACTGTCCTACGTCCTCAACCTCTGCCTTTTGAAAGACGACGTAAGCTACGTCCTTGAGGACGTAACTTACGTCCTTTGGTGAAGTTCTCCTTTTTCTCTTTGTTCTTTCATGCTCTGCACCTACAATGCAAAGTCACACAACGTAACTGCATTTAATGGTACTTATATAGTAAAAACATCTATTTAACTACTTAAAACACATATATGTCATGAATGCATCAGTGGCTGGTGCGATCAACGGCGAGTATCAATTGTCAAAAACGGCGGCGTCCACGGTCAGTTGTCGGCGATAAATGAGATGTGGGAGGGGCATCAAATGGCTATGGGCGATCGATGGCGGTTGTAAGTCAGGTTTGGCGGGCGCCTGTGGGGTCGGCAAATGGCGGAGGTGATTGGGATGGAAGTCAACGGTGGCGGTCAAAGGTCGGAGGTCGGTGGAAGCAGCGGTTGGAGGTCAGTGGCGGCAACGGTCGGAGGGCAACAGAGGCCAGAGGTCGGAGGCGGCCGAAGACGTTGAAGTGACAGTTGACGGTGGGCGGGGGTGGTAGGTGGCGGTCGGTGGTGGGGGTGGGGGTTGGTGTTTTTTGAACTCCTTCAAAATTTGGAATGAATTTAAAATATTTTATTTGAAGGAATTTAAGAGAATTCATTTCAATTCCAATTCATTTCCTAACCAAATACGTAAATAATAGAATTCAAAATCAAATTCTAACAAATTACTGTCAACCAAACATATTGACCAATAGAATTCAGATTGAAATAAACGCACAATTAGAGTGTGTAGTCAGTTAAGTTGAAGTGCGATGTTTGGTTGGATTGAAGATAATTGCAGTGGTGAGCACAATGCAGTAGTAATTATGAAAGAGGGAAATAATCTTTTTAGGTTTGAGAAATTAGGGTTTTTAAGCGAAATTTTTAGAGGTAATTAGTAAATCGTAATTGACTAATTTAAAAATTATTTGACTTTTCAGTGAATATATGAGGTTAGTAGGTTTAATACAAAATAAACAAAATTGGTGATTGGATTTTTTTATTATTTTTAACTAAAAACTTTTAATTTAATTTGTAGCAGGTTAAAGATATTTTTAAAATTATTTAGGTTTAAGGGTCGTAAGTTTTCTCTAGGGATCGGGGTTAAAAAAATGAGTAAATGGAGAGCCATTAATATAAATAACATGTTAATAAAAACAATCAGTGGGGTCGGTCAACCCCTCACCATATTACTTAAGTCTGCCGATGTGTATGACCAAGTTGTTATATTCGAAACTTTATGAGCTAAAGAAGTGAATATATGTTGTTTCAAGCTTAATTAGCTAAAACAATTTATCTTTTGTTTTGTTATGAATACAAAATAACATATAGTGTTTTATAGTCTAATTATAAATATCGAATGTTTATCTGAAGTTTGAGCGTGAAAGAGCTCCATCAGCCACAAGTATAGAAGCATATATGAAGACTTTTGGGGTGTTAGAAAATGTAGCCGTCAAGGAGGTCAAAAAACTTGTTGAAAATGCATGGAAAGATATAAACGAGGGATGTCTAAAGCCAAGGGAGGTCGCTATGGATCTACTTGCTCCAATTGTTAATCTTGCACGAATGATAGATGTGGCGTACAAGTACGATGATGGGTTCACTTTTCCAGAAAAGACGCTCAAGGAATATATTACACTCTTATTATGTGTTGCAGTCCCCATGTAATACATGGTGATTATTGATACGTATCTTTCTACTCTTTCTATAATAATGAATAAAGATGATGATTTCCATTTGTTTAAGGGACTCATGTCACAGATGTGATCTCAGCCAAACTTTAAAACGATTTGATTCGTTTCATCAGAGTGCAGCTGAACATAGTGTTGCGGACAAGGGTTTGAAGCATTTTACCTTTGTTGAATATGAATTTCATATGTTTTAAGCTTGTATTGTACTGTACGTGTTAAATGCCATAAATAAATGTTGTATATCTATTTTATTTTAATTGAAAAATCCTATATTTCATACTGTGTTAACATAACTTTCCATGTGAGATTCTTTTTACAATCGTAAACCCCGTTTAAATGGTTTTGAGTAAATAATTTTTCAAACTGATTTTAGTTGAAATTTGTCCTCAAAATCTTGCTAACGAATTCTTGGGAAACAAAGTTTACAAAACTTATGAATTGGATTTTGATAAGATTAGTCTACAATTGAAAATACTAGTACCTTATTACAAAACGAAGGCTTTGATTGAATCACAGGCTTTAAAACGTTTTGTATTAAAGTTTAATTTTTCTACCTAAGGTTGTTAGCTAATCTGTAGTTCTAAATGCGTTTTGGAATTGATATATTTTCTGATGTGGGCCTAAGTGTGGATGAGCAAGCTTTAGCCTTTTTGGAGGCCCAAGATCGCTTATCAAAAAGGGTTTCACTGAAATGGCTCTAACTTGGGCTAGAAATCTCTGTTTTGGGCCCACGACCAGTCAAAACGACCGTTGGACCGAGGAGCACGTTTTGACAAACCGCCGTAAGCGGTTTGGGTCATCGTTTTGGCCCAAAAACGGCTTATTTTAGGAGTTATTTCAATTTTTGTCTTATTTTTACATTTTGTTGGACTTTGCTTTTGGCCCAGTTTTCGGCCCGTTTATGTTTTGTGGCCCGTTCGAATTTGGTTTGTTTCTTTATATGATTGTAAGAGATGGGAGAAATATTATTCAAGTTTTATAAAAAATCTGTTTTTTCTCTCTATCACTGTGTGTGTTAGTGATCAACCCTGATTATCGGTATTTTTTGTGAATCAACGATAGTTAGAAGGATTGTTCCTGGTATTCTTGTTGAATCAACAGGTTCAATTATCTATCTCTCTGTTTCCGACTACATCATTTTCACTGTGTTGATTGCAACTAGAATGGTCCAAAGGCTAATATTTACCAAAGGACATGACCATGAGGAAGTGGACATACAACTTGTACATGTCTATCATTGCTAACTTTGAAGAAAAAAAATCATTTGTAATTGTTGTCAATATATTATTTGGAGTCCGGTCCGTTTACATGTAGTGGAGGACCCGAAAAATTATTCATGGGTATCGAAATTTTTTAATTTTTGTATGTTTATAGAAGAAGAATTTATTCTCAAGTCCGCCACTAATATATTTTTTTGTATCAAAGTGAATCGGGTTGTTGAATTTTAGGAAAATTGAATCGGACCCAAAATCATTCTAAGTTTTTGAGTATAGTTACAAGGTTTATGATTCGTTTAGTAACTTCTTACTTTTTTATATGGTTAATAGCTTCATTTTATTACATTTTTTTAATATTATCTAAAATTAACTAACAAACTAGCGCTTAACAACTAGGTTATAAACATATATCGACCTTTACCTGGTTTATATATATTTTTTATCGGTTTTTTGCATCAAGTACTTAAGAGTTACATTTATATAAGTTTTATGTATATGATTTATATTAAATTTGCATGGAACTT
Source organism: Flaveria ramosissima (assembly GCA_025215565.1). Classification (NCBI taxonomy): domain Eukaryota; kingdom Viridiplantae; phylum Streptophyta; class Magnoliopsida; order Asterales; family Asteraceae; genus Flaveria; species Flaveria ramosissima. Next base: position 8,285,738 of record CM046043.1, on the reverse strand, counting down.
ATTTATATTACTAACATATATATAAATCAAAAAACATAAAAAGGTGGTGCACTAGAGCTCAAGTTGAGGGATAAACTTACGACCGTTAAAAAAATCGTACTACTAAATTATCATAATTAATGACATTTGAAAAGTATCAAATAGTGCCATGATATTGTTTACTAACATTTGATTAATTTATTTAAAAATTAAATGTATTTTTTATCCCTGAGATTTCATAGAAATTACCAATTGAGTTCAAAAGTTTAAATATTATTATTCGCATCCATATATGTCATAAAAATTACCATTTGAATCCATTTAATTGCTTCTAATTAACTCCTAATTAACAGCGTTAACTTTTTCATTAAGTTTCTTACATTAGGGGTATTTTTGTAAAAACAATTACCAAATAAAAAATCAACTCTACGTGAGGGGTTTATGCGTTCAGACTCGTTTGGTAATTATGATTTGAATCCACCTATTAGATAAAATAAAAAATAATAATGATAACCACCTAAAAATGACTTATTCTAACTTTATAAAATATACACCACTAAAAGAAATTATAAATAAACAAACAAGTCATATGACACAAACCATTTGATTAATAACAATAAAAGATATCAATAACCGTAACCATAATTAAACTCAAACCAAGGAAATCTATTATTTAACAAGATAGACAAAAGTAACATGACTACTGAACCATAATATATTAACACCACAAAACAGCAAAAGACTACCGTGGAGTCAAAATCATAGTTGTAATTACCAAAAGAGACCAGACGCATAAAACTTTTCACGTTGGCTAGTTTTTAGTAAAAATGATTACAAAATAAAGAAACAGACTATGTGAAAAGTTTTACGTGTTCAATCTCTTTTGGTAATGGCAATTACGATTTGATTCTATGGTAGTCTTTTGTTATTTTGTTTTGTTAATTAGTGTTACAAATAATAACTAACAAAAATATGTAATATCATGTTAACAACTTAAAGAGCATATCCATAATCACCATTCTTTTACAGCCAATACCAACTCATTCTTGATCACTTGATCTTCACTCATCTCCTGCACCACCACATCTTTTCCCTTCCTGTGTCGCGTCATGTGCCAGCCCAACACTGGCCCAGACTCGAATACCTTCATGCATATCTTGCACCGGTGATCATTCAACTTCTGATCATCAACCTGCAGCTTCCTATGGATCTCCTGGTGGCCACCTAGTGCTTGATAACTATCAACCTCGTCTTGCATGTTTTGCACTCGTAACCACCATCACCGCTAGCATCACCGGCGGTTGTGATCATCTCTAGATAGTTCATGACGCCACTTCTTTGACCCTTCTCAAATTTTATATGGCTACACTTGATAAATTTTGTGTGTGTGAGGATGATGGAATGAAACTTTGCATATAATTAGTAGTATTTATAATGGTGTTTCGATAATAGTAGTGATTGTTAGTTACATGCATATATGTTTTTTATCTAATTTTATCTGAATTGTTGGATAAGTAATATTTGATAATAAATTTAAATAATTAAGATTAAGATAAACTGTACTATACCCTTGAACGTAACTTTCTCTTTTTTTTCTTAATTACACCGGAGATATCTAGATTTAGTTTTATCCTAAAAGCACATGTTAAATACATTTAATTTGATATTAACTGTCTTTTTGATCTACAAATTTTGTTTTGAGAATGGATTTTTTTAAAAGTTTAATTTGTAATATAATTATATCATTATTTAAAAAGAAATAGACGTAGAATTTGAATGAGTTTAAATTTATAAAATAATATTATATATTATTTTTTAAGCGATGCGGATTTTGCGATAACAAGATATTTCTTTAGATATATAGATGAAATAGTTTAATTATGATTATTTTTATCCAGATGAAAATTTTGATATTCTTTTAACAAATATTGACATGTGCCAGTATAAAGTATAAATTATAAATGAAATCAAACGTCCTGCGAGAGCTCGCAAATTTTAATTTATTTTAATTACAAACAATTTACACACTTATGCTAACTTTTAAATTATAACAATTACACACTTATGTTACTTACTGTTAAATTGTAATAATAAATAACATTTAGATAATCCAGAATAAATTACTGTCACTTTAAGATTCAAACCGATAACTTAATTTAAAATAAAAAATGCTTTTACCACTACATCTAACTTTCACCTTGCAATTAGTTTTAAAAATACTCAAAAAAGGTTGTGACAAGATAGTATTTCAATAATTTAATTATTAATTGTTTCTGTCCACAATCATAACAATTTTGATACACAAAATTATTTTTTTAGGGTAGCTAAGATTTTACTTTCAAAACTATATATGCCCATTGATAATAGCTTAGCTTTTTTACCCGTTGGGCCGGTGTTGTGACGGCATCGTACGGAACGTGTTGTTCTTGAACTATATTTACGTTTAAAAGACATTACATGTTGTGGTATAACAATTTTAAAAAGGTAAAGCGAGAGATTTGCATGTTAAGCCATACGATAACATTAACGTGTTTAATGTCACATTGCGACACGTGTGCGAGCTTCGTTACACGCTACATAGGACGTGCCATCTTGACCATCAAAACCTACTAAAACAGGTGTTACCGTAACATGATGAGTGAGGGCTACACCACAATGAACATGTAATTATTGTTTTTATTTTTAAAATATATAGAAAGATTAAAAATAAAAATAAAACATTTCAACAAATAAAAAACGGCCCTTCAACTTATTGTTTTAAAATTTTATATCTTATATATACAATGTCCTTTTAAATTTTTTTTAAAATTTTATCTCAGGACCAGCGCTGTTTATACCTTTATTAACTTATTGTTTTAAAAGATGTGGTGTTTATGATTAATTTTTACAAGTATTTTATTTCACTTTTTTACTCAAATCTAATTAGGTTGTTTGTTACCATCACTTAAAGAGGGCTTGATCATCAAAAATTAAATGCATGTCACATAGGATGTGCTATCTTGGCAAGGGGCTTGACCGTAAAAACCTATATATATATATTTTTTTATTTTTTTTATTTTTAAATTACTAGTTTAAAGAACATTTATAGAAAAGATTAAAAAAATAACACATGTCAACAAATAAAAAACTGCATATATTACTTTTTAAGAAATAAATAACGCAATCTACTTGTTTCCTTTCCTTGATTTTCCAAACATGTTCAACCAAATCACTTTTAAGCATATCATGTATCATCCCTGCTTCGGAGCTCGACGCGTAAAACAATTCTTTCTTTTTGACTAATTTCTACGACTTGGACGTCGACATCTTCATAATTTCAACAAACGATTTTTCTTTTATCCTTTAAAATCATATTATGTAAAATACTACATGTGTGCTTAACGTCTCTAATCTTACATTTTATTCACATTCTACAATGATCAGCCACCATATGCCATATCTTTATTAGAACAAAAACTAAGTGTCCATTCAACATCCTTTCTCGCACCCTCTTGTGCTTTATTGAAATACTTTTGTTTTTAATCGACCTCACACGAAAATGTAACGTAGTTAACAAATGTAGAATAGCATTGATAAACAAACGTATTGCAAACAAAGAAACCTGAAAATTTAATTAAACTAATCGAATGTGAAATCTAAACCCTAACTAAAACATGTAATTAAACACCCAAATCATTAATAGTGGTGTTGATTAACAACTTAAAGATGATCATCTATAATCATATGCATAGTTTCCACTCCTTAGCTGCCAATATCAGCTCACTTCTGTGCACTTCATCTTCATCTTTCTCCACCTTCAACTGCCGTAGCTCCGCCGCTGCCACCGTCTCTTGACCGTTCTCCACCGCCTCGTGCCCCGTTAGACTCTCCCTCTTTGGTGAAACCGCATCTTTTCCAGACTCGAACACCTCCATGCATATCTTGCAATCGTGCAACCCTGAAGAAGACTCAACTGGTGCAACAACAATATCATTATTAATATTATTGTTATTCAGACTAAGCATTAGTAAGCTTTCATCATGATCAACTTGCTCTCTATGGATCCCTTGGTAACCACCGTCACCGCTAGTGTCGCTGGCCGTTGTGATCATCTCTAGATAGTTCACGACGCCCCTGCCGCTAGCGTTGCCGCTGCTTTCACCCATCTCAAATTTACTCATGGTTGCACTTGAAAATTTGTGTGGGAGGAAGATGGAATGAAGGCATGCATATGAATAGTACTTATAATGGGATTTTGATAAGAGTAGTAGTGTTTTAATATGATAGTGAGTATTGTTAGTTATGCAATCTATGAATCTATCCAATTTTATCCGAAGTTGGATAACTAAGATTTAATAATAAATCATGTAATTAAGCAAGATAACGATACTACTGAACGCAAGTTTCGCTTTTTTTAAATAACACTAGAGTTATTTAGATTTTGTTTTATCATTCAAGATTTGGTTTTATCCTACAACGGCATATATGTTAAATACATTTGATTTGATGTTAACTTTATTATTTGATCTACTAATTTTATTTTGAGATAAAATTATATCTGGATCGATGAATATGTAATTATTTCTTTATCTAGATGAAATATTAGATGATAGATTTTTTTTATCAAATATTGAAATGGGCCGATGCAAAAATAGAAATAATTCAAACGGGTTATGATATGGCATATGCCCTGTGGGGCAGATGAGAACCCAATTTTGAAACCGATTCGTGTTGTGTCAATAAAAGTCAAAACCGGCATTTTTTAGATGGATTCAGGTATGAATTGGTTTGAGTGAGAGAAACGGCTGGTGTTTAATTAGTTTGAAACCGGTTAGATTTGGGTTGGAACATGTTTTACTGAATAGGTTTAAGACCCTTCTAATATAATCTTCGGATCAGAGTAAAGCTAGTTTGACAACCGGTCTGGATACCAGTTTAAATTCCCTTATCGTTTTTTTCCCATCTAGTACAAGCAGGAGGATATGGGTGGAATCCTACTCGGGGAATTAAGGGAGCGTTTGGTTGGAAGGAATTGAATGGAATGGAATGAAATTGAGAAACTAGTATAATTTTCAAGTAAAATTATGTTTGAGTGAGCAACTAAAAGTAAATCCAAGGGAATGTTTCACCTCAAATTCCCTTGGTTGTAGGATTTCAAAATACTTCCACCTAGAGAGGGAATTTGAAATCCCACAACCAAGGGAATTTGAGGTGAAACATTCCCTTGAATTTACTTTTAGTTGCTCACTCAACATAATTTTACTTGAAAATTATACTAGTTTCTCAATTCCATTTCATTACATTCCATTCTTCCAACCAAACGCTCCCTAAGGATCTCGTAATTAGTTTTAACAGCTGAAAAAAGTTGTGACAAGATAATATTTAAATAGTTAATATGTATTTATTAACTACAAAAATCTCCACTTACAATTATAATACCCAAAAGTAAAAATCGTAATAATTCTACAAAAATTATACGAGTAAGATTGTATTTAACAATAGAAGTAAAAGTTAAACATATAATTGATCAAATTGTTATTATAGACGTGAGGTTATAGTGTTACACTTGCAAAAATTAAAACTAGAACTATTTTTCTAAGACGCAATGATGAATACTACTAAACTAGGAGTGGTTTAAATTATTAAAATGTAATTAAAATTTATGAACTATGTTATAGTAACTAAATACCATCGATATACTATTTGCTTATAATATAAAAGGAATAATGAGATGAAATGTAACAAACCAGAAGCTTGGCCGCACGTTGGGGCAGAAACAAAGTTCTTATAGTTAAACATGTTATGATATAAGAAATTGAAGAGAGCTAAGAATGGCGCGAGTGCGCGACGGGCTTTTTTAAGGTACTGTATATTTTAAATTCGATATGATAGCATCTTTATCTAATTCGCAACAGTGTTTTTTCCAACTGGATACTAAATTGTAGAGAAGCATTTGGTTATTGCAATGTAAAGAAATGCAAATCATTTTTTATCAAAAATAATATCTCCTTCCACATGTTTGGGTAAAGGTAAGTTGTGTTAGACAAATTGGCTCAAAGAACAAAATAGAAAAACATAGAAACTAGAAAATAATGAAGTAGTCAGCACAGATTTTATTAATAAAGAAAACAGAGAAGAGATTGGGTACAACTTCTTGTTTATTCTACAGCCTATTTATAAAGAAAGAAAAACTACATAAAAGGAAATGATCAAAACAAAAAGGAAACAATCAAAAATCCCAAGAATCAAGCCTTGCATTTTTCTTGCAAAGACTTTTGACCAAATTGATCTTATTTAGCTGAATTTCTTGAATTAACTTATCATTCACCCCCTTAATTACACTCCTTTTGCCTTTTGCATCCATCTCTTGCCTTTGTTCTTCCGCTTCAATTGTTTAAAACACACTTGCTTAATAGATTCACCATAGGCTGCATTCAGTCCGTCCACATTCTTTTTTAATGCAACCTTGGTTATTATTCTTCCTTCTTGAACACTTCCTTCACCAAGAGTTTGTTGCAACGTTTGTTTATTTTGACTCTCTATCAAATCTGAAGGTAAACTATCCTTCCACTGCAGTTTAAGTTCATCTAGCAGATTCTTATCACATTCTTTTCCAACAACGATCTCTTTTCTTTCAGTCACCTTTTGTGAGGAGTTCTTCACGTTTATCTCTTTTATGTCTATATTCTTTGCTACAACTTTATCTCCATCTTTTGATGTATTTGGGTCTGCTGAACTAGACCTAATATATGCAATTGATAGGCTGAAATAATTACTAGGCTCAAGAATGCAGTTAGAATCTGATGCAACTTGAGCTTGTTCGTTGGGCTCAATAGGCCCATCTTCAGTTTCCAAAATGGGTTTGTCATTAACAGGGAATTCAACACCTTTTTCAAATTCTGCAAATTGAACTAATTGTAATTTGATCTTGTATAACCTGTTATGACATCGTTGAATCTTCATTAGTAGCCTTCCGCTTTGTTCATATAATCGTAGTAGTCCATCTTCCATCCATACTTTGCAGCCTTCTTCATCAAATTGACCTAAACTTAAGATGTTTTTGCACAATCCGGGAATAAAGTAAACATTTGAAATTACCTTTTGTTCACCATTCTTGCATTGCAATAGAATCGACCCTATTCCCTTGATCTTAACGATAGATCCATCTCCAAATCGTACATCTCCGATGGCTTTTTCATCAAGTTCCTTGAAAAATTCCCTTCGCCCGGTCATATGATTCGAAGCTCCATTATCTAAATACCATGTGATGTCTTCATACTCATCTTTGCCATGCAAACTTGGAAACGCCTTCTTTTCATTTAACATCCCAAATTTTGTCTTCGCCATTAGTAAAGTAGGTTCGTTGTCTTCTATGACAAAATTAGCTTCATTCTCGGCTTTGCTAGGGGCCCGACACTCGGCTGAAAAATGACCAATTTTGTCACAATTGTAACACCGTAAATTCTTTCTGTCTTGTCTCTTCGTATGATATTCCTGAATCAGGTTCTCTACTTCCTTCATCGGATTGATCACCCCTGCAATCGTTGTTTGAGGGTTGTCTCCACCCTCGGTCGTGACTGTTTCTGCCCCGACCTCGCCCACGCCCTCGCGAATTACTCGAGCTTAAACCTTTCTGTTTTGACTCTTGTTTCTGTCGAATCTGCCATTCTGACTTTGTCAACAGCAGTTGACCTGCTGAGTCTTTGACTGGTTCAGCCGGTTTGAGCCTTTCTTCGTATGCCTTGAGACGCCCGACCAGCTCTTCAAAAGGCATCTTGTTCAGATCTGAATATTGCTCTATTGTGGCGACAATAGGCAGAAATCTATTTGGTGCAGAATTAAGCACCTTCTTCACTCTAGTCTTCTCCTCTATGTTTGCTCCAAGTGTTCGAAACTTGGACACAATGACACCAATCTTTCCTGCAAATTCATCGATACTATCGCTTTCTTTCATGGTCAATAGTTCGAATTCACGGTTCAAGGTTTGAATCCGTGCTTGCTGGACTCTATCAGCCCCAAGATAACGAGTTTTCAGGGCATCCCACACACTCTTAGCCTCCTTATGTTCTGCAACTTGTAGCAGAATATCTTCTGGCAGCGCCTGAAAGATGAAAGCCCGTGCCTTCTTCCTGATTTTGACATCCACAGTGACGCCTTCAGGTGGTTCAATGGCATCCCAAATACCTTGGGCATCCATGAATGACTCCATTTTTATAGCCCAAGACGTGTAGTTCGTCTGGGTTAAGATTGGGCAGAGGTAAGATGATGATGACCTTGTTTCTCTCACTGTAACTGCTGTTTGGTTGACTAGATATGCCATAACAGCCTCTTGGTGGCTTCTGGTTCTTTTCTACTTTAATAAGCGAGCTCACTTCCTCCTCCACAGTGCTAGGATCTTCTGGTTTATGCTCTGATACCAATTGTTAGACAAATTGGCTCAAAGAACAAAATAGAAAAACATAGAAACTAGAAAATAATGAAGTAGTCAGCACAGATTTTATTAATAAAGAAAACAGAGAAGAGATTGGGTACAACTTCTTGTTTATTCTACAGCCTATTTATAAAGAAAGAAAAACTGCATAAAAGGAAATGATCAAAACAAAAAGGAAACAATCAAAAATCCCAAGAATCAAGCCTTGCATTTTTCTTGCAAAGACTTTTGACCAAATTGATCTTATTTAGCTGAATTTCTGGAATTAACTTATCAAGTTGCTGCTTCTGATCATTAACATTCAGGCATTAATTATAATTAATAATTTTATTAGTGTTTACTTGTAGATCTGGAAGTGTTGGAGGCTTGGAGCAGCATTCATCATCTTATTTGCTTCAAAGATTCCAGTCTGCAGTAACCCATGGCTGCAATAGCAGAGAAGCCAAAGGATTTTATAAACAAAAAAAAGAAAGAAAATGAAGGTGAACCATGAAAATTGCCCTACCATAATGGAGCATCTGTATATACACCCCATAAAATTCAACTTCTGGAAATTTTGCGTTGCGCTAATGCGTGTACTCGAGTTTAAAGTGGGATAACTCGCAAGGAACCAAAAGAAACTCCTTTATTCTCAAAAGATATATATCAGGAAACTTATTGTAGAATAGATCATGTACAACTCGTAAGTCGTTAAACACAACACCTTGCCTCTTAAGATGACCATCACCAAACATGTCAAAATTTGCGTACCATGATATTTCTTGATTTTATGTTGGTCAATTTCATGTCACTGTTGATATAATATGAAACTGGTGCCAAGTGTTTGATGCATTTTCATTATGTGCACATTGCATTCTACCGACACTCATATCTGCAAGGGTTCTATAAATTTTCATATGCCTTAAAGACCACTTCAAAATGAACATATTTTATCATAGCAATGGGTACAACTAAATGAATATCATCTAAACAATGTGTCAAATTTCTTATCTCAAATTAAAAAGGGTACAAAGAAAAGATCCTGCTCCACTTGTCTGATCCAAACTTTTACAACTACACTGCCCTTACTTTTACAACTACACTGTCCTTCACACTTCATACAGATCTTTTTGATGAACTCCAATAGGGTTTAAAAGGTGATGGTGGAAATGAGTAAAATCTTCATAACCCAAATAGGTAAATGTAATATTGGTTTAGTATTGGGTCTTTCAAGTTACACTATGAAAGACCCAATATTGGTTTCATTGGTATAACATTAAAACCTGATGTAACTAAGTACATTAAAACCTCATTTTTGGGTTACAATAGTTTACATTGGTTTACAGTCTGGTTTTCATGACAGTTTTGCTATAAGTTACGGTAATATAACAGTGTAACTTGATGTAACTGTGTACGAGTAATATGTTTTTTATTTACATTGGTTAATATTTTGGGTTGTTTTGTTCCATATATAGTGCTAAATCATTAGGACATGGTGTAATGTCGTATGGTTTACATTTAAAAATAGAGGGTTCTCATAATAACCAAACCCTATATATATATATATATATGTATATATATATATATATATATATATATATATATATATATATATATGTATATGTATATATATGATTGGGTTCATGTGAGAACCTTTAGTTTTTGTGAGAACCCTTTAACCCTTCTATTAGCCTTTGATTTAATATTAAAAGTTCTAGATACAAAATCAATGGCCAAGATTTAATAAGGGCATTTAGGTAATTTACTTTTTTTACTTTATGCTTTTTGTCAGATTCTTTTTCTTAAAAAGCTACAACCACACATCAAATCTCCAAACCTATTTCAAATACTCATATGGAACAACCACACTTGAGAGTGTTTAGAGAACTCAATCGGATTTGAAGAGGAAGATGGTTGTCATCACCGCCTGAACAACAACAACCACCGCCATCGACCACCGCTGCCACTCCAACAACAGTCGCCCCACCAGTGGGTGGCCGTGACACCTATTACACACCAAATCGACCACCTTAGAGGTCATCATCACCATCGAAGCCTTTAGGTCACAGTCGCCCTTCTACCCAAATCTAAGAAGAACACGGGTTTTGTGGGTGAAATCGGAAATCTCGGTCCACAACCACCGCCATTCTTTGTGTAGTATTGTCGATGAAGACGTCGAAAAAGAAGAGGAGAACGACGGTTGCAAGTAAGATGATGGAGTTGGTGGAGGCGGCGAACGTCGCGGCGGAGGTGTAAGGATGGTGGAGTCGAACGAGTTAGAGAAGAAGGTGCAAAAGTTGCATCAGAATCTGGGTACTTTAATTTGTTTCATGTATCTAGTTTTTTTTATTTTTTGTTATTTTCAGATCTGGGTTCGTTGATGCATATTTTTAATATTCTATATTACATCTTTTTACATTTATCTTATACCTTGTTATAGTGGTGTTACACTTATTTATATTAACATAACAGTAAGTTGCACCAGTTTATATTTGTTTTACAAATTGATTTACATTGGTTAATATTGGTTTACATCAGTTTACATTAGTTTATAATGGTGTAATTTTGGTTGATATTGGGTTTTTCATAGTGTAACTTGATGTTCGTTACAACTTTGCTAAATATTGCGTTAGCATAATAATAAAACATGATGTAACTAAGTACATGTGATATTTCTTTAATTTTTACATTTGGTTTACATTGGTTTAATGTCGTTTGGTGTGGTTACGTGGTTCAATGTCGTTTGGTTGTTATGTTATTGAAATCACGTTGGTGTAGTTACATCGTTTAATGATGTATATTTTACATTTGGTTTACATTAGTTTTCATTGGTTTACATATTATTTTACATTATAGTTTTACTATAGTTTACAGCAGTGTAACACTGTAATTTATTGTAAAACATGAAACCAAATGTGAAAAGTGTGTGTGTTATAAAGTAATTTGATGTAATTCACTATAAGTAACTACAAATCTGATGCAATTTAATGTAAGTATTAGGATTAGCATTCAAATGAACATGGTGTAAATTACTATAAATAGTTACAATATTGTAACACCCGGCCCCTCACACCAACAATATTGTCCGCTTTGCCCACGAGGAGCTCACGGATTTGCTTTTGGTTGCCCGGGTAAAAACCTCCCTGAGAAGTTTTCACCCGGGCAACCAAAAGCAAATCCGTGAGCTCCTCGTGGGCAAAGCAAACAATATTGTTGGTGTGAGGGGCCGGATGTTACAAATATAATGTAATTATATGTGTTAACATAATGTAAATAATTATAACTAAGTATGTTGCACTATGTTATATCACTATAACATTGAAATTACATCCATACCATACATTTATCTACAACTTACAATAATGTGTCTGAAACAAAAATTTTAAAAATTTGGAGACTATATTGAAATTAAAAAGAAAAATTAGACGAATTTAATGATGTAATTATTATAAAAAATATAACAATCTATAAAAAAGGTTATAGAAGTTATAAAAATAAAGGGGGTAAACTTTTTTATAAGAAAATAAAAAATAGGGTGAAGTAAAATATAGTAGGTGGTGACACTTGTCACCACCATATTAAATCCAAATTATTTAAATTTTTGAGGGGTATGTAAAATGTCTAAATTACTCTTTTCTATTAAAAAAAGGTAAGACACATGGCATCATCTCATGCCATAAGGTTTTAATCAATGGTTCATATTTGGTTAAAGGGTTCTTACAATAACCAAGGGTTCTCAATAGAACTTCACTATATATATATATATATATATATATATATATATATATATAGATAGATAGATATATAGACATAGAGATAGAGATAGATATATATATATATATATATATATAGATACATAGATATATATATATATACATATATACATATATTATAATATATATATATATATATATATATATATATATATATATATATATTACAATAACCAATAGTTCTCAATAGAACTTCACCATATATATAGACGAATTAAAAAGAAAAATTAGACAAATTTAATGATGTAATTATTATAAAAAATATAACAATCTATAAAAAAGTTATAGAAGTTATAAAAATAAAGGGGGTAAACTTTTTTATAAGAAAATAAAAAATAGGGTGAAGTAAAAGATGGTAGGTGGTGACACTTGTCACCACCATATTAAATTCGAATTATTTAACTTTTTGAGGGGTATGTAAAATGTCTAAATTACCATTTTCTATTAAAAAAGGTAAGACACATGGCATCATCTCATGCCATAAGATTTTAATCAATGGTTCATATTTGGTTAAAGGGTTCTTACAATAACCAAGGGTTTTCAATAGAACTTCACCCTATATATATATATATATATATATATATATAGATATATATAGATATATATATATATATATATATATATATTATAGATAATATATATATATATATATATATATATATATATATAATATATATATATATATATATATATATATATATATATTACAATAACCAAGGGTTCTCAATAACCAAGGAAACAATTTTAGAATACCTAAATTACCATTTGCATCCCTAACGTTCTTTTATTTTAACCGTTTGCATGCCCGCGGTTTAATAATTGTCATCTGCCCCCCAATATTTCATGTTATCTTCATTTGAGTCTATAATATTTCATTTTTATCTTCATTTGAGTCCAAATGACTAACACTGTTAGTTTTTTCTGTTAAAATTATTTTTAAAAAGACTAAACTACCCTTAATATTATATTATAAATATAAAAAACCTTGTGGGTCCCTCCATCAACATCTTCTTCTTCTTCTTCAAATCACCACCAGCACAACCACCCCCATCACCACCACAACTATCTGGTTGCCACCACAACCTTCCTGGTTGCCACCACAACAACCCCATCACCACCGCCACAACCACCCACCCGGTCACCACACAACAGCCCCGTCACCACCGCAACAACCACCCGGTCGCCACCACAACAGCCCCATCACATCGCCACAACCACCCGATTACCACCACAACAGCCCCGTCACCACCGCCACACCCGGTCGCCACCACAACAGCCCCATCACCACCGTCACAACCACTCGATCGCCACCACAACAGCCCCATCACCACAACCATAAGTACCAATCACCACCACAACAGCCTCCTTCATCACCACCACAACCACATCACCAATAGAGAACTTAAAATTGCAGATCTGAAATGGAAGGGATGGCGTCTGATTGGTGGTGGGTGATGACTGTTATGGTGATGAAGGGCGGTTGTGGTGGAGTCGGTAGGTGGTGGTGGATGTAGAGAAAAGAGGAAGAAGAAGGTGTAGGTGGTGGCGTCGATGGGTGATGGGTGGTGGTGGATGTATAGAAAAGAAGAAGAAGATGTCGGTGGTAGCATTAATGGGTGGTGGTGGATGTATAGAAAAGAAGAAGAAGAAGATGTTGGTGGTAGCATCAATGGGTGGTGGGAGGTGGTGTCGATGGGTGGTGGCGGACTGGTGGATGTAGACAAGAAGAAGAAGAAGATGTGGGTGGTGGTGTTATTTGGTGGAGTGGATTGTGTTTATGTTTGAGAGAGAGAAAGTAGGTGTGTGTTTATGGTGGTCAAAGAAAAAGAAGATGTGGGGTCCATAATTTTTTTAATTTTATTTTTAATTCTTAGGGACATTATAGTCTTTTCATAAAAGAATTAACGGAATAACTAACGGTGTTAGGGTTTTGGATACAAATGGATATAAAAACGAAACATTAGGGGGCAGATGGCAATTTTGAAACCGCGGGGATGCAAGTGGTTAAAATAAACAAACATCAGGGATGCAAATGGTAATTTACTCTTTAATTAAATATCAAATAGTGCGATGATATTGTTTACTAACATTTAATTAAGAGTAAATTATCATTTGCATCCCTGACGTTTGTTCATTTTAACCACTTGCATCCCTGCGGTTTCAAAATTGTCATCCGGCCCCTAACGTTTCATGTTATCTTCATTTAAGTCTATACGTTTCATTTTATCTCCATTTGAGTTCAAATGAGTAACACTGTTAATGTTTTTGTTAAAATTATTATTAAAATAACGAAACTACCCTTAATATTATATTATAAATATAAAATCCTTGTGGGTCCCTCCATCAACATCTTCTTCTTCGAATCACCACCCGCACACAACAACCCCATTACCATCGCCACAACCACTCGGTCGCCACACAACAACCCCATCACCATCGCCACAACCATCGGATCGCCAACACAACAGCCATATGATCAGAAGCATATCAACACTGATGGATTTACTGTTGATTGATTTTTGATGTGTAAAGTACTCATAAACCCTAATTTGCCAATCGAAAAAAGCCCTAATTCGTATTCAAACTGGTGTGTTTTGATTATATAAACTTTTGATTCAATGGATTTACTGAAGAACTGGTGTAAACTGAATTCAATTCACTATCATTGTTTGTTTTGTTGCAGGAGGTGATAACTATTTTGAATTGGGAAACAAGAACTTTTAGCAAACCAGTGTTAGCAGTTTTGGTATTTGCTTCAGTGGCATTGTTCCCCACCGTATTTCTACCGTCTACTCAGTCGATGTGGGTGGCTGGAATGAGCTTTGGTTATGGTTATGGTTATGGTTATGGGTTTTTGCTGATCATTGGTGGAATCATTATCGGCACTTTCATAGACCTCATCACCATCACCATCACCACCGCAGCCCCCATCATCACCACCGCCGCAGCCCCTTATCACCACTACCGCAGCCCCCCATCACCACCACCGCAGCCCCATCACCACCACCACAACCCCATCACCACCACCACCATCGCCACCGCCACTGCCACTGCCACGTGGGATCAAGAGCCACAGGCGATCTTCTCCGCCTCAAGCCCGGCCGCCTTCTTCAAAAAGCTCTGGTCATCATCCTCCACCACCATCCGAATCGGCGACGAGCCCAGCCCATCGGCCACGGCTTGCATGATCTTCTTCATCTCCGCCCTAAACTCCTCGGGATCCACAGAGTCGTAGAGGCACGTGGTCTCCGTCGAAGCTCGAAAACACAGAGTCATAGAGGTGCGTGAGCTCCTCTGGCGGCGTTGCGGTGTCGACGCCGAAGTGAGCCTCCAGCAACTGCATCGATTGGAAGGCCTTACGCATCTCGGATCGGGATAAAACGCCGTCGTTGGGCGTCGAGAGCGACGAATTGGGCGTCGACGCTGGTGTTAATGTAAGGCCCCGTTCTCGGAGACCACACAGTTGGTCATTCACGGCATTAAACACATTAAACATTATAAATTTTACAAACTTAAGCAGCGGAATCATTTTAACAAAAGCCATTCATTTCATTGAAAAACACTGTTGTTGAGCAATACACTATTGTTTAACCGATTACAAAAGAATTGTTTAATTGCATTACAAAACAACAACAATAACGAGTATGAACGGATGTCAGTCTTTCCCTGCCGAGTAGCTTCACCCTCGTGCCATCCTCAGCAATATTTACCAGCCAACTGAAAATGTATAAAAGTCAGCGTTACTGAGTGAGTTCTAGGTTTAAAAGTAATAAAATACTTTTTGTATGGTATACATATGAAAATACTCTTTTTATGAAAACTTCATCTCTTTATACATGAGCACGCATTAACTATAGAATCAGATAATGCTTTATATCTTTACAATATGCCTTGTTTACTCTATACTTTTTTATCTTTATCTTTCACTGTCTATGTGGACCAATGAGCAATACCCTAAACTATGTGCGCGGGGGAAATTGTGCTGGGCCCTCTTTTTCCCACAAGGGGCTCTACATACTGTCTACAAGGCTGACCCAGACACTTAGGGTATGCTGCAAAGGTCCGCCAATCTCAATTGACTGGCCTCGTGTGCATCTGAAGGTAGCTAACCCACATCACGGTTGAGCTAACGACCTCATGGTCGTGACCCTCCTATGAGCTTGCAAGACTTGTTAACATTTTAAATTAGGTTCCACTTCTCTTCTTTATTACTCTTTCACTTATTTATTAGTAATACTTTACGTTACGATAATAAACACACCACGTAAAGTCACATACTAATAATGATAATAATAATAATAATAATAATAATAATAATAATAATAATAATATAATAATAATAATAATAATAATAATAATAATAATAATAATAATAAACAATCATATAACAATCATAGCTATGCATGAAACTCATCATTAATAAGCCCTAGTCAACCCTCGATCAAAACCCTAAAAGCACAGACTCCCAAACATTCTGTAATAAATTCTAAGGGTTTAGGCGCTTTGACACTATTTGGGCGCATGGGCCTTGTTTAGGCGTATGGATACTTAGGCGCATGGATTATCTCAGACGTATGGAAACTTAGGCGCATGGACACCTAGTCGCATGGCCATTCGGACGCATGGACACTATTGGGCGTATGACCCATTCGGTCGCATGGACACTATTGGGCGTATGACCCATTCGGTCGCATGGACACTTAGCCTCATGGGCCACTTGGGCGCATGGGTCACTTGGATATTTCTAAGGCAAATCCCAGGTGCATGGGCTACTGTTCAGACGCATGGATTACACTTAAATTCTTCTAAGGCATTTCTAGGCGTATGAGCCTTATCTAGGCGCATGGACATTCTGTTCAACATGTTTCCAGTATGTTTTCGGACCCAATCATCAAACCTATCTGTTGCAAGCTTAGAATGGCTATTCTAAGCATGAACAACCTATAATCATCTAAGAACCAACATCCAACATGCATAATACATACGGGCAAACATACATAAACATTGTAAAAAACGTTTTAAATACATTTTCAGCCCCAAAGATGTTTAAAACAAGTAGAAACCGAGGTCTAGAAACTCACCTGGTGCAACTTTGGGTGTTTCTTCCTTCTAACCCGAATGCAACTGAGTTCAAACACCTAGAAACCACCAAACACACACACACGAACACACACAAGCACATAAGCACATAAACATATAACCGGGACAAAAACCCAACACAAACACTTAAAAACTTCGAATTCTTACCTTGAATTCAATCCTCTTCTTCTTCTTTTTTAACCGAGAGTTTTCTGCTCTCTCTCTCTCTAAAACCAAAATGAAAAAGGTGATATGAAAAGAGGGTGGGCGGCCATGCCCACCTTTACACCAACTTTTCAAAGATTTTGTCCTTTTGGACACTTTTAGTCCCTCTACTTGGACTTTATTGTTTTTCTTTTTTTTATTCTTTATTTCTTGTTCTTTCTTTTCTTTTTAAGAAATAACCGGGTGTTACAAGTCCACCCCCCTTATATAGGTTTCGTCCCCGAAACCTGTTATTCCTCAAACAGACGAGGGTAATGCTGCCCATCTCCTCCTCAGTCTCCCATGTAGATTCGAATCCCTTCCTGTGCTTCCACTGTACACGCACAAGAGGAACAACTTTATTCCTCAGCCTCTTCTCTTTTCTATCGATGATTGCCACTGGTTGCTCCACATAATTGAGCTTTTCGTCTACTTTGATATCCTCCAGTGGAACAATCATGTCTTCATCAGCTAAGCACTTTCTTAGATGAGATACATGGAATGTCGGGTGAATTCCACTTAACTCTTCTGATAACTCCAAACTATAGGCCACCTCCCCAACTCGAGCAATGATTCGGAAAGGGCCTATATATCTCGGGCTTAGCTTACCTCGTTTCCTGAATCGGATGATCCCCTTCCAAGGTGAGACCTTCAACATAACCCGGTCACCCACCTGGAACTCGATCGGTCTGTATCGTTTATCGGCATACGACTTCTGTCTGTCTTTGGCGGCCTTCATGAAGGCTTTAATCTTCTCAAGCTTCTCAGTCGTAGCCTCAATTACCTCGACGCTCCCCAATTCCTTCCGACCAATATCACCCCAACAAACTGGTGTTCTGCATCTCTTACCGTATAGCATCTCATATAATGGCATGCCAATGCTGGCATGATAGCTATTGTTGTACGAGAATTCGGCTAATGGTAGGTGGTCATCCCAACTTCCCCCAAAATCAATCACACATGCCCGAAGCATGTCTTCCAATGTCTGAATGGTCCTTTCTGACTGACCATCAGTTTGGGGATGATAAACCGTGCTAATGTGTAACCTCGTCCCCATGGCGTCGTGGAATTTCTTCCAAAATTTAGAGGTAAACCGGATGTCACGATCAGACACGATAGACACCGGCACACCATGACGAGTTACAATTTCCTTGATGAACAGGTCAGTCAACCTCTCAGATGAATATGTCTCGCGGATCGGTAGGAAGTGGGCACTCTTCGTCAGACGGTCAACAATCACCCATATGGCATCGTATCCTTTCGGAGTACGCGGCAGCTTTGTAATGAAATCCATGGTGATATGCTCCCACTTCCATTCCGGTATATCCAAGGGTTGAATCTTCCCATACGGCTTTTGGTGCTCGGCCTTCACTTGTAAACAAGTAAGGCACTTACTCACATATTCCACCACATCACGCTTCATACCCAGCCACCAATAATCTTTCTTCATATCTTGATACATCTTCGTGGCACCAGGATGAATGGAGTATCGAGTCTTGTGAGCTTCATCCGTAATCTTAGCCCGTAGATCCCCAAAACGAGGAATCCACACTCGTCCAAATTGGGTTTTAACACCAAGTGTGTTTTCACCCAGTTCCCCAACCAGACCTCTCATTCTTTCCGAGTTAAGATGATTTTCTTGCAATGCCTCATCTTGAAACTCTTTAACTTGCATCATCACATCAGAGGTCATGATTAGTTGATAAGCTTTCACCCGAATCGGCTCGGGCCTCTCTTTTCGGCTAAGGGCATCAGCCATCACATTGGCCTTGCCCGGATGGTAGTGGATCTCGTAATCATAATCTTTTTTGAGCTCTAACCACCTCCTCTGCCTCATGTTCAGATCTTTTTGCTCGAAGAAGTACTTCAAGCTTTTGTGGTCAGTGAATATGGTGCACTTCGTCCCGTAGAGATAGTGCCTCCAAATCTTTAACGCAAAGACCACCGCCGCTAACTCCAAGTCATGAGTAGGGTAATTGACCTCATGCACTTTCAATTGTCGGGATGCGTAAGCTATCACCTTACCTCGCTGCATCAACACGCAACTCAACCCCGAGTAGGAAGCATCTGAATAGACCACCAAATCCTCGCTTCCTTAGGGTAATGACAAGATCGGGGCTTGGGTCAGTCTTGCCTTCAACTCCTCAAAAGTTCTTTCTTGCTCTTGACCCCACACGAACTTCACATCCTTACGGGTCAACTTGGTTAGTGGAGAAGTGATCTTGGAAAAGTCTTGGATGAATCTTCTGTAATAGCCCGCCAAACCCAAGAAACTACGAATCTCGGATGGCGTCTTTGGAGACTTCCATTGCATCACTGCCTCCACCTTTGCGGGGTCTACCATAATCCCCTCGGGATTTACCACATGACCTAAGAATTGAACTTCGCGCAACCAGAACGCGCACTTGGAGAATTTGGCATACAACTTCTCCCTCCTTAATGTCTCCAACACCTCCCGAATGTGATCGGCATGCTCTTCTTCGCTCTTCGAGTAGATCAGGATATCATCAATGAACACAATCACCAATTTATCCAACATCGGCCGGCACACTCGATTCATCAAATCCATAAAGGCAGCTGGCGTGTTAGTTAGACCAAAAGACAAAACGAGGAACTCGTAGTGTCCATAACGCGTACGGAAAGCTGTCTTAGGAATGTCTTGTTCCTTCACCTTCAATTGATGGTAGCCAGATCGTAGATCTATTCTCGAGAACCAACTGGCACCTTGGAGCTGGTCGAACAAGTCATCAATCCTTGGTAACGGGTACCGATTCTTCACCGTCAACTTGTTCAGCTCTCGATAGTCAATGCACATTCGCATACTTCCGTCCTTTTTCTTTACAAACAATACCGGAGCACCCCACGGAGAGATACTCGGTCAAATGAATCCCTTATCCATTAACCCCTGCAATTGGCTCATGAGTTCCTTCATCTTAGTCGGAGCTAATCGATATGGTGCTTTGGCAACGGGTTGAGCACCGGGTATCAAATCAATTTGGAACTCAATCTCGCGATCCGGTGGTACGCCGGGTAAGTCCTCCGGGAATACATCCTGAAAGTCACACACCACTGATACCTCGGATAATTGCGGTACCGACGCATCCACATCTTTCACGTATGCCAAGTAGGCACTACATCCACGTCTCATGCACTTCCCCGCCACCGCCATCGAAATCATCTTCGGAATCGTAGTAACGCGATCTCCATGAATCGTAACCAAACTCCCATCGGGCGCAACTAATCGAATCATCTTCTTGCGACATACGATGTTTACTTCATAGGTTGCTAACCAGTCCATCCCTAGCACTACATCAAATCCACCTAGGGGCATCACGTGTAACCTAGCAGCAAACCTATGACCTTCTAGTTCTATGGCACAGTCCTCTATCACATCAGTAATTCTAGTGGACTTGCCAATAGCGGTTTCCATATCGAATGCTTCACTGACACTCCTACTACTAACAGGCAACTTAGCATAGAAAGTAGTGGAAATGAAACTCCTACTAGCACCGGAATCAAACAATACAGAGGCACAAGTTTGGTTTACTAGAAACATACCTGACACGACATCGAGATCAACTCTGGCTTCCTCCCGGGGTCATAGTGTAAGCTCTAGCACTTGCCCTCTGCCCTCCTTCCTCCGGCTTCTTCTTCGCTCCAGAGCTCTCCGCTCTCAGCTTCTTACAGTCTTTGGTCGCGTGGCCCTCCCCGCCACAGTTATAGCACTTCAGCACCCTATAGTCTCTAGCGATGTGGCCAGGCTTGCCACATCTGAAGCATACATTCATTCCCATCCTGCACTCACCGGCATGCTCCCTTCCACATTTGCCACACTTTTTCAACCCTGATCTTGACGACGCCCCACGGTCGTCCACCTTCATTTTCTTGTTGTTTGGAGTAAAACCAGCACGTCCAAACCTCTTCCCATTCTAGTTCTTACCATCACCACTCATCTTCTTCACCTCCACCATAGTCTCCTCTCGCTCATCATACAATCTACCCACCAAATCCACCACTGATCGAAAGGTACCTGGACGAGCAGCAATCAGGTGTCTGCGAATGTCAGCCGGCAGTCCCTGGATGTACCTCTTGATCTTCCTTGTCACCAGCGTCACCTGATCCGGCACCAGCCTCGCCATCTCGTTGAATTTAGTGGTGTACTGCTGGTGGGTCATGGTTCCCGCTTCAAGTTGCAAGAACTCCCTCTCGATTTTATCGAGTTCCCTGTGAGGACAGAATTCCTCGATCACCAACTGCTTAAACTCCTTCCATTGCATTTTCCCGATGGCTCTAGCACCCTCAGCTTGGACAATATTGTCCCACCAACACAGCGCTGAATCAACGAATGAGTGAGTTGCGAACTTCACCTTCTGGTCCTCGCGGCACTCAGTGATCTCCAAGACTGCCTCCATCTCCCTCACCCAACGGTGAGCGGCAGCAGCATTGCCATTGCCATCGAAAGTCGGGGGCTTACACCTTTGGAACGCCCCATAACTGCACCCTCTGGTCGCTACCCCCACTACATCCTCCTCCTCCTCATCGGATAACACCGTCTCAGGTTCCGGTTGTTCCTCCTCCTCTCTGCTTCCCCTGCCCGATGATCCCTTTCTAGCCTCCTTCTCCTTCCTCTCCTCGCCTTTCACAGCCCTGATGACTTCAGTCACCATAGACGGTACAACTGTCTGCATGACCTGGTGTACTTCATCAGCAATCGCCTCCCTAGCTGAGGCATTCAAGCTAGCATTCTCATTCTCTTCGCTCCGGCCATGAACCTCAGGGTTCTCATGGGTCGTCTTAGGAGCCTTAGCACTACTCCTAGTCACACGCAGACGGTCTCTGCCTCTAGGAGTCTTGGAAGATTTCTGTCCAGCCATCCTCTAACACACTATAAGATTCAAACACCAACATGGTCATTCAAGGTAATAACTCAGTTTATGTCAAGTATAGTAAGTCCCTAATTACAGTCGCTAGTTGTGATTAGCCACTTACTTTACTGTTCATACCCCAAGCATTTCCTATCCTAACTTAATCAGTATCTAAATCTACTAAGAGCACATAAATCAAATAGCATGCGCACATAATACCGGTTAACATTAAGAAAAGATATACTTGATGGCACGTAGCTACTCGGGCTGACATCTCTCCATTTGTCTCATTTTCAGTTTAAGTTTAGGTTTTACAAATTTATTTAACCCAATTCTCTTAAACTTTGGCTCTGATACCAACTTGTAAGGCCCTGTTCCCGGAGACCTCATAGTTGGTCATTCACGTCATTAAACACATTAAACATTATAAATTTTACAAACTTAAGCAGCGGAATCATTTTAACAAAAGCCATTCATTTCATTAAAAACACTGTTGTTGAGCAATACACTATTGTTTAACCGATTACAAAAGAATTGTTTAATTGCATTACAAAACAACAGCAATAACGAGTATGAATGGATGTCAGTCTTTTCCCGCCGAGTAGCTTCACCCTCGTGCCATCCTCAGCAATATTTACCTGCCAACTGAAAATGTATAAAAGTCAGCGTTGTTGAGTGAGTTCTAGGTTTAAAAGTAATAAAATACTTTCTGTATGGTATACATATGAAAATACTCTTTTTATGAAAACTTCATCTTTTTATACATGAGCACGCATTAACTATACAATCAGATAATCTTTTATCTCTTTACAATATGCCTTGTTTACTCTGTACTTTTTTATCTTTATCTTTCACTGTCTATATGGACCAATGAACAATACCCTAAACTATGTGCACCGGGGAAAATGGTGTTGGGCCCTCTTTTTCCCACAAGGGGCACTACATACTGTATACAAGGTTGACCCAGACACCTAGGGTATGCTGCAAAGGTCGGCCAATCTCAATTGACTGGCCCCGTGTGCATCTGAAGGTAGCTAACCCGCATCACGGTTGAGCTAACGACCTCATGGTCGTGACCCTCCTATGAGCTTGCAAGACTTGTTAACATTTTAAATTAGGTTTCACTTCTCTTCTTTATTACTCTTTCACTTATATATTAGTAATACTTTACGTTACGATAATAAACACACCACGTAAAGTCACATACTAATAATGATAATAATAATAATAATAATAATAATAATAATAATAATAATAATAATAATAATAATAATAATAATAATAATAATAATAATAATAATAATAATAATAATAATAATAATAATAATAATAAACAATCATATAACAATCATAGCTATGCATGAAACTCATCATTAATAAGCCCTAGTCAGCCCTCGGTCAAAACCCTATAAGCACAGACTCCCAAACATTCTGTAATAAATTCTAAGGGTTTAGGAGCTTTGACACTATTTGGGCGCATGGGCCTTGTTTAGGCGTATGGATACTTAGGCGCATGGATTATCTCAGACATATGGAAACTTAGGCGCATGGACACCTAGTCGCATGGCCATTCGGACGCATGGACACTATTGGGCGTATGACCCATTCGGTCGCATGGACACTATTGGGCGTATGACCTATTCGGTCGCATGGACACTTAGCGCATGGGCCACTTGGGCGCATGGGTCACTTGGACATTTATAAGGAAACTCCCAGGTGCATGGGCTACTGTTCAGACGCATGGATTACACTTAAATTCTTCTAAGGCATTTCTAGGCGCATGAGCCTTATCTAGGTGCATGGACATTCTGTTCAACATGTTTCCAGTATGTTTTCGGACCCAATCATTAAACCCATCTGTTTCAAGCTTAACATGGCTATTCTAAGCATGAACAACCTATAAGCATCTAAGAACCAACATCCAACATGCATAATACATATGGGCAAACATACATAAACATTGTAAAAAAACATTTTAAATATATTTTCAGCCCTAAAGATGTTTAAAACAAGTAGAAACCGGGGTCTAGAAACTCACCTGGTGCAAATTTGGGTGTTTCTTCCTTCTAACCCTAATGTAAATGAGTTCAAACATCTAGAAACCACCAAACACACACACACGAACACACACAGGCACATAAGCACATAAACATATAACCGGGACAAAAACCCAACACAAACACTTAAAAACTTCGAATTCTTACCTTAAATTCAATCCTCTTCTTCTTCTTCTTCTTCGACCGAGAGTTTTCTGCTCTCTCTCTCTAAAACCAAAATGAAAAGGTGATATGAAAAGAGGGTGGGCGGCCATGCCCACCTTTACACCAACTTTTCAAAGATTTTGTCCTTTTGGACACTTTTAGTCCCTCTACTTAGACTTTATTGTTTTTCTTTCTTTTATTCTTCATTTCTTGTTCTTTCTTTTCTTTTTAAGAAATAACCGGGTGTTACAGTTGAAGTGAGGCTCGTCGTTGACGAAGGCTCGTACGGTCGATGATCTTATCCGCCTCAAGCTCCGCCGCCTTCTTCAAGGTAGTGGTGGTGGACATAAAGAGGGAGAAGAGAGAGAGACATAGAGAGAAGATGAAAGGTGTGGGGTGTGGATGAAGGGTATCAAATAAGGGTATTTTTGTCATTTCATTAAACTTAACTGAATCTAACATCGTTAGTGTGTTGGACTCAAATGGAGATAAAAATGAAACGTTAGGGGCCGGATGACATTTTTGAAACCATAGGGATGCAAATGGTTAAAATGAACAAACGTTAGGGATTTAAGAGTTAAGTGTATTTTTCATCCCCGAGGTTTCATAGAAATTACCATTTGAGTTCAAAAGTTTAAATATTAATATTTGCATTCATATATGTCACAAAAATTACCATTTTGAATCCATTTAACTGCTCCTAATTAACACCGTAAATGTTTTCGTTAAGTTTCTTACATTATGGGTATTTTTGTAAAAACAATTACCAAATAAAATATCAACTCTACGTGAGGGGTTTATGCGTTCAGGCTCGTTTGGTAATTGCGATTTCAATCCACCTATTAGATAAAATAAAATATAAAGATAACCACCTAAAAGTGACTTATTCTAACTTTATAAAATAGGGTTTTTGGATTTTAATAATCTCAAGTTTCATTTATTGGCCGGGATTAATCCCATCTCAGTAAATGTTTACATATACTCTCAACTTTGAGTTTATTTTCCTCTAACGATCCCTTAGTAACCGAGAGTTAACCCCGTTAGTTTGACGTGGACTGTTTTTGTGGCCAAAACACTACACAGAAAGTTGAAATCTATCATAAAGTCCGTCAATTTGAAACTTCCGCACCAAAAACCCGTCAATCTTCACTTCCTGATTTGAACCACCGAACTCGTTGGAGGTAGATTTCAGGTGATGATGGAGGTTAGACATTGGAAAACGAACCTAATTAAGACTAGGCGGTGCTGGAGTTGAAAAATGTCTCAAGGTTGGCCTCATTTCATAAAAAAAAACTAATGAGGGTTAACTTTCAATTAGTAAGGGATCATTGGAGGCAAATAAATTTAAAGCTAGGAGTGTCTGTAAAAATTTCCTGAGTTGAGATTAATCCCGGCTAATAAATAAAAGTAGAGATTATTAAAATCCAATAACCCTATAAAATATACACCACCAAAAAAATTATAAATAAACAAACAAGTCATATGAAACAAACCATTTGATTCATAACCATAAAAGATATCAACAATCGTAACCATAATTAAACTCAAACCAAGGAAATCTATTATTTAACAAGATAGACAAAAGTAACATTACCACTAAATCATAGTACATTAACAACACAAAACAACAAAAGACTACCATATACTCAAAATCATAGTTGTAATTACCAAAAGATACCGGTCGCATAAAACTTTTCACGTGGGCTAGTTTTTTTGTAAAAATGATTACAAATAAAGAAACAGCCTATGTGAAAAGTTTTATGCGTTCAGTCTCTTTTGGTAATTGTAGTTACGATTTGATTCTATGGTAGTCTTTTGTTATTTTGTATTGTTAATGTATTTTGGTATAGTAGTCATATTACTTTTCTCTGTCTTATTAAATAATAGATTTCTTTGGTTTAAAGCTTAATTATAATTACAAGATTGATATTTTATGATGATTATTAATAGATTGTTAATATCATATTTTTTATTGTTTTCTAATACTTTTATGATTATTTATCTTTTATATTATGATTTAAATAGTTTGTGTCATAAGACTTATTTATTTATTTTTTTTTCCTAGTGTATATTTTATAAACTTAGAAATACGTTATTTTTAGGTGGTTATCATTATATTTTATATTATTTAATTGGAGGATTCAAATCGCAATCTTGATCACCAAACAAAGCTTAACGCATAAGCCCCCTCACTTAGAGTTGAGTTTTTTATATTTTATGATTTTATTTGATAAAAATACTCCTATTGTAGGAAACTTAACGAATAAATTTAATAATGTTAGTTAAAAGTAGTTAAATGGATTCAAATGCAATATTTATGTAACGTTTGGATGCAAATAGGAAATTTTAAACATTTGGACTCAAATGAAATTTTTTATGAAATCTCAGGGATGAAAAATGCATTTTACTATTTATTTAAATATCAAGAAAACAATATTTTTCTAGTTTGCAAAAAATATTATTTAATGTATTTTTGTTATCAAAAAGTACCATTAAATGTATTTTAACACTCAAGATTGACTACTTATTATAAATTAAAATGATGCACACGTATTACCTACTTCACTAGTAGTTCGGTTGTTGTCTTGTAATATACTCATTGTAGCTTTTCATGTCATGACTATGGTGTCGGTTAGTCATGCACAAATCAGGTTTGGGCCGGACCCGGAACCGGGTTCAAACCGGGTTCGGTCCAGTCGGCTTTTTTTGTACCCGGGTATTGGTGAACCCGGGTACGAACCCGGGTCGGGTTCACTTGCGGGAAAACCCTACCCGTCATACCCGGGTAGGGTCGGGTCGGGTCCGGGTCGGGTCCGGAACCGGGTCCAATACCGGGTTCACTTCGGGTTTAGACCGGGTTGGGTTCGGGTCGGGTCGGGTCCTGGTCGGGTCGGGTTTTTGAAATTCAAAAAAATCCCAAACTGGGTTGAAACCGCCGGTTTATTCCAGGTACGAACCGGGTACACCCGGTACCGGGTTGTACCCGAACCCGGGTCCGGGTCGGGTACACCGGGTCGGGTCCGTACCCGGTTTTTTTGTGCAAGTCTAGTGTCGGTTTACAATAACTCTGCGCTGACTCATATTTATAGAGAAAACTGCAAAAATAGTCTATGTGGTTTGATCATATTACAAGTTTGCTCCCCATATTTTAAAAATTGCAAATTTAGTCCAAACATTTGGAAGTTTGTTGCAAATTTAGTCCCCACCGTTAGTGTCCGTTAGTTTTTAACGGTCTGGGGACTAAATATGCAATATGACCATAGGGACTAATTGTGCAATTTGCTCTAAAAAATAAAAAAAGTTTGAAAATTAAATAAAATTTAAATGAAATTAAAATCAAACATAAGAAATTAAAATAAACATAAATAATAAATTTCAAGAATTTTAAAAAAAATAAAATAAAGGTTAAAAAATCAAATCAAATTCAAAACTAAATAAAAGTAAAAATAAAACGTATGTAAAAAAGAAATCGAGAATTATTGAAAAAGAAGTATGTGACTAAAGTAAAAAATTAAATAAAAACCAAATAAAAGTTAAAAATACAATCGAATAAACATTTATAAAATTTAAAATAAATATTGAAAGAATCATGTTAAAGTTAAAAAAAATAAAAAACGGTTTTCATTTTTCGTTTTTTAGATTTATACTTTCACAAGGTTTTTGTATTCTTTGATTTAAACATGACATATGAACTTCATCAAAAATAATTATAATAAAAAAAATTTAAGCACACTTCTCATTTTCTCCTTTTCCATTTTTATATGCATTTTATTGATAATTTTATTTACTTTTTAAATTTGGTTTAACTTTTTAACCTTTATTCAATTCTTTAACGATTATTAAATTTCTTTATTAACATTTATTTGAATCTTTTAAATTTTAATTTTTTAATTATTATATGATTTTTTTAGTTTTTTTTTTAATTTTTTGAGAAAATTACGCAATTGTTCCCTATGGTTTGACCATATTGCATATTTAGTTCCCAGATCGTTAAAAACTAACAGACACTAACGCTGGGGACTAAATTTGCAATAAACTTTCAAATGTTTGGACTAAATTTTCAATTTTAAAATTTGGGGACCAAACTTGCAATATAATCAAACCAGAGGGATTATTTGACTAAAAATAGAATTGTTAGTCATTATAAAAAAATAGAATTGTTACACAAAAAAAGAAATCACCTGCACATCAAAATAGATCCCTTCACTTGACTAAAAAATACCTACACTTGAGAACATCACATCTACTTTAGTGATACAAATAACAAAGTAACCAATCATACACGTTAAGAAATCGCCTACACTACTGCTACTTGCACCATCCAACAAAAAATAATAAACATATATATATATATATATATATATATATATATATATATATATATATATATATATATATATATATATATATATATACATATATATATATATATACATATATATATATATGTATACATATATATATATATATGTATATATGTATATATCTATATATATATATATATATATATATATATATCTATATATATATATATATATATATATGTATGTATATATATATATATATATATATATATATATATATATATAGGGTAAGGTTCAAATGAGAACCCTAGCTTATTGTAAGAACTCTTTAACCAATTTTCATCCATTCATTTAATTATTGAAGATCAAGATCATGCCATGTGTCTTTCTTTTTTTTTTAATAGAAAAGGGTAATTTAGACATTTTGCATACCTTGTAAAAAGTCAAAGATTCAGAATCAATATGTTATCTTTTAATTCACCTTAATTTTTATTTTATTTTTTTAAAGTTTACCCCTATATTTTTAAAACCTCTATAACTTTTTTATACATTGTAATTTTTTTAAAACAATTACACCATTAAACTTGTCTTGTTTTTCTCTTTAACTCTACTATAGTGTTGAAAATTTTTTATAATTTTTTTCGAACGTTAGATATTACAATAAATTACGTAATGTTTATATGAATTCAAATCCTAATATGCTACAATTTTTAAAAGTTACATTGATTTAACAACCACGGTTACACTAATATAACATAATGGTTACACTACACTAATATGATGGATGTAGTCTTTTATGGTGATGCAACATAGTGCAACAGTTAGTTATAATATATTACATAATGTTCATTCGATTACAAATCTTAATAGTTACAGTGACTTACATCATATTGTAATTTCTTGCAATAAATTACAACAAAAAACATATATAAACGTACAAATACACATAAATGTATACACATCATAAACACAATAGTTTGTTACAATAAAGTTCATGTAACAAAAACAATAACTTACAAATAAATTTCATTATGTTTATTTTGAGTGTAAAGTTCTAATGCTTACACTAAATTACAACATATTTCTGATTACTTACAGTGAGTTACATCAAACAGTACGCTGTAACAAAACATTGTAACAAAACTTCAACACTGAAATTTAACCAAAATTAAACCATATAACCACACTACTGTAAGAAATTAAACCATCGAAGAACAGGTAACAATATTACATCGAAGAACATGCAACTACACTACCGCAAGTCCTTACTGCGAATTACATCGAAGAACAAGTGATAATGTTACAAAAGTACATTTATAAAATGGGGATTACCTCCTTCGTGTATTTATTTGAACTTTATCATTCGTGTGATTGTACTGCATCACACTCCATGATTCTCCGTTCCTACAATTACATCTATAAAATGGGGATTATATCTCATTACGATGTAGTTATGAACCGTAATTACATCATTCCTATAATTACATCATTTTGTAATTATTTACAATGAATTAAATCAAATCAAACAACATATATACAAAAACAACAATCTAACAAACATACAACATTACGCCATGTAACAACACTAATATAACAAAACTTTAACAATGTAATTAAATAAAAAATAAAATAAAAAATAATTACACATTAGTAATTTCATTTACATTAAATAGTGATATAACAAAAGAGGATTACACTGTTTTACACTACTGTAGTTTTACAAAAAAAATCTAGTTACACTATTAATGTTATACTAATGTAACATTTAGCAAAGTTGTAACGAAAACATCTACTTACAATATTAATTACCTTATATTACACCACTCCAACTAACAGTGACACAATCATTACAACAACCAAACGACTTCACATCAATGTAAACCAATGTAAGCTAATGTAAATCAATACTAACCAAGGTAAATCTTAATACTTACAGTAAATTATATCATATTATAATTCCTTACGATGAATTATATCAAGAAAAATATATTCAAAAGCCAACAATGATGCAAAATCCTAACGTTTATAGTAAATTACATATATTTATAATTATTTATGGTGAAATACATCGAAGAAACGTATATAAAACCAAACAAAAATAAATTCCTGGACAAAATATATATCATGTTTCAATAAATCAGTTAAACTTATTTAGCAACCAATTAATATTTATTAGAGGAACATATAGTTACATACACCTGTCAATAAAAAAATACAATTATATAATATTTATTAGAGAAACATACGCACACTATCACCGGAACCCAATCCGAGGGTCGTCGGAAAACCATCACTAGCAACCCTTCCATAACAACATCTCTAACCTTGTAATCTTTACCAGATCTTGGAACTATACCACCACTGCCACTTGTGGTGAAACCCTAAACAACCACCTCCTTGAACAACTATCGTATCTCCACCTCCCAAACGACACGATTTATCAGATCTGAAAACCGCCAAGGAGGGTTTTGTTGGAAATGGTAAATCTGAAATCCGCTGGCGGAGGGGGGGGGTGGTGAGAACCACCAAATGGTCTTGCCTAACAGATCGTCTTCCTTGTCGTGCCAATGGTAGATCTA
This sequence comes from Flaveria ramosissima, assembly GCA_025215565.1. Lineage (NCBI taxonomy): Eukaryota > Viridiplantae > Streptophyta > Magnoliopsida > Asterales > Asteraceae > Flaveria > Flaveria ramosissima. Next base: position 8,254,365 of record CM046043.1, on the reverse strand, counting down.
AAAGTCTTGTACATTTCCTTGAACCTAACAGATCATTCGTCTTCTTCATTATTCAGATATGCTGCAAATGATAGAGGTGGAGGGACTCCGAAGATGGAGGGTTTCGTTGTAACGATCGTCGGAGTTAGAGGGTGGCCGGAATAGGTCCGTGAAGACAATAAGATGGAAGGGGTGTTGGTTTTTGAATAAGCATTTGTGGAGGAATCATTCTACTGTGGGTTAGAAAAAAAATAATAAAGGTACTAGAGAAGATTACAAAAGTACATAAATCTGATATGTTTCAGCAAAAAGACAAAATAAGAAAATGACCATATTACCCTTAATATCATCTTATCCCTTAAAATGGAATCTAATATATTTTATATTAAATCAAGGGTTGTGATTAAGTTAAAGAGTTCTTACACTTGAAGAGAGTTAGCATATATATATATATATATATATATATATATATATATATATATATATATATATATATATATATATATATATATATATATATATATATATATATATATATATATATATATATATATATATATATATATATATATAAGATCCTGTCTACAAAAAAATGGATGGAGGTTAATGACATGAACTTGATTGTGACAAATTTTTAACGGCAATGGATTAGTTTGGCAATTTTAAACTACATGATTAAAACCGTAATTAACTTTAAATAATTAATGTTTAATGTTTTATATTAAGATATTATTCCATTTAAAATATAAGGTAACCCGCTTAACCCCGCCACACACTCATCATATTGAGTGAACAAACTAATATTTGATGTTAACACGTTATTACTTTAATATAAATTTAAATCCTTTTCACAAAGAAGGGTCACTATAAATAAAAATTTCAAGGTCATTTTCATTCCCGATATGCAAATCTTTCCTTAGGCATGACTCACGAGTAACACCATCATGGTTCGAGGCATGAGTCACCAACGTGGTCGTGATGGCCTGATGGGTGTGGAACATCAGTACATCACGTCATCCATCCGTGAGAGGGTGCGTGGTAAGGGCTTGTCAACGACTTGGTTTAATAATTTAACCTCGGTCATAATAATTGTATCGTTGGTATTTTTATAAATTAAAAAAAATGTTGTATAAAAAGAGATGATAATGAGTATTCATAATAGATTCACTATAAATGTGTTTGTGTGTTTACTATATTATAAGAAATGATAATGAGTGGTTGAGAGAGAATAAAAGAAAAAAATATTATTATTTATTTGTATATTGGGGAAATACTATTCAACCTTTTAATTTTTTTTATATTTATAATAGTGATTCTGAGTGAAGGCAAAAGAAAATATAAGAAAAATATATAACAATATATTATTTAAATGAAAAAATAAAAATAATAATTTTCATATAATTAGAAGAATAAATTCATTGTGTCTAACACCATAACTCCAAATTACCTCATGAACCAAAAGTCCAAAACAACAAATCTACCTAGCAGGCTTACCAAATATCACCCAAACAGTGGACGAACGAGGAGCAAGTACATTTGTTTACTTTATTAGATACTAGTTTAGTAGTTTATTAAACCTGTGTCTAGTATCATACTGGTTGAATAATAATATTAAATTAGTTATTAAATTATAAAAAAATTGAGATTATATATTGTTAACATTCTAATTTTTTTGGAAAAAGTAATTTTTGACAATGTCATTTTTTAAAAACTTCTTTATCTTATAAAACGTCATATATTTTTTAACGAAAAAACATGCTTTTATTTACTAAAATTTGTTTAATAATTTGAAAAGAAAATACAATATGATTAACATTTAATATTGTCATTAAATAGTTGATTTTCTATGGTAATGACATGTGTCAAAATAATTATGAGATGATGGCATGTGTTAAAATAATTGTGAGAAAATAACATGTGTCAAAAACTATTTTGATTTATTAGTATAGATCTTTAAAAATATACAATAGTAATAAATTTTTATTTACTTTAATGTAGTATCAATATTTTTTAAAATTTCCTTTCCTAAAATGATACGCCAATGTGTCAGATCTATTTATAATTAAGGTGTATCTAATTACAACTCTCATATAACAACACACATGGGCGGAGCTTAGTGACTCTTTTTGAACTGTGCTGTTAAATTTTGCTTGATAAATATATATATATATATATATATATATATATATATATATATATATATATATATATATATATATATATATATATATATATATACACCGCGCAAAATAATTTATTTTCGCCCCTTTTAGTTTGGTTCAAGTTCCGCCACTAACGACACATCTACCTCATGTAATTTCACCATAAAATTTTATCCTCTTCCATTGTGATAAACATGATGCCTCCTTGAGAGATAATGTTTTATATTATATTTTATAAATTATTTCTTCAAATGATATTAATAGATAACTTAAAAAAATGAATACTATAATAACCTTATTTTCACATTGAAAAAATGATAGAATAGCACTTAACCAATCAACCCCCTACACCTATCCTGTGGAGTCAATAAAAGCCAACTAAATAAATTTCCTTGTCACAAATCAGATATTAACCATATTGCTACTCTTGCCTTTGTATTAATAAAATCTTGAAAAAACATGGAGGAAAGCAGCTCTCACTGCATGAAATACATCCTCTATAAATAATATTCACGCCCGATAATTTGTTATAACGAACCATAGCATTTCTTGCAAGAGTTGTTGGTTAAAACCATAAGTTTCACTGCACCAAATGGCCACAACCGAAGCTAACACTATCCCCCAAGAAAATGCACAAAACACCATAGAGACCACGCGTCCTTTGGCTAACTTTCCTCCTTCGATGTGGGGTGATCGTTTCCTGTCAGTCTCTATTGACAAATTGGTAAGAGTTCATATCAATTACTGACGTTGTTGTGATGGTTGTGTTGCTTAAGAATAAGAATGTACGTATGTTTTTCATTTTCTAGCAATCGGAAGCATATGGTAAAGCTATGGAGGAGCCGAAAGAACAAGTGAGAAGATTGATATTAGATCCTGTTATTGATTCAAACGAGAAATTGAGTCTGATTTATTCTGTGTATCGTCTTGGTTTGACATATCTTTTCGCGAAAGATATTGATGTCCAACTCGATACACTTTTCAACCAACTTAACTTGAATAATTACCACGAGGCAGATCTCAATACAATTTCTATTCACTTTCAAGTCTTTAGAATCTTTGGTTACAGATTTTCTTGTGGTAAGTTGCTCATAAAAGTTGCTAAAAGAATAATCTACATATACATTTATGTTTTATTTTACAAACTATCTTACGCGTCATTTGGGTGAGTGGACATAATTTATCTATCCTTTGATGGTTATGTAGACGTGTTTAGCAAATTCAAAGATTGTAATTCGGGTGAATTTAAGAAAGACATTTGTACGGATGTGAGGGGTATGATAAGTTTTTATGAGAGTGCTCAGTTAAGGATAAGAGGAGAATCTATACTAGATGAAGCTATTGCTTTCACAGAAACTAAACTAAAATCCCTAGAGAAAACACTCCAAGGTACCCACGCACAGCGAGTGAAACATGCATTGGAGAGACCTTTACATCGAGGGCATCCATTGGTAGAAGCAAGGCTTTATTTGTTCAATTTTAAGGAAGAAATTTTGAGATATGACTCGCTACTAACACTTGCAAAGGTGCACTTCAACTACTTGCAACTCCTACAGAAGGAAGAGCTTCAAACTGTTTCAAAGTAAGTTATCATTGAAGAAAAATATTAATTTTTATATGTACCATTGTAATGATAATAAATATATACTTTCAATATAGGTGGTGGAAAGACTTGAACTTGCAAGTGAAAACATCTTATGTTCGAGATAGAATACCTGAGCTCTATGTGTGGATATTGGCACTATTCTTGGAACCTTATTACTCTCAAGCCCGAATCATAACAACAAAAATCATACAACTCGTGTTGATGTTAGATGATACATGTGATGCATATGCTACTATCGAGGAGATCCGACTTCTAACGCATGCAATAAACAGGTATTTATTATTATATAAGCATATGTTAGTTTATCCATCCTTTCAATTCAACATGTGAACCATTGTTCACCAAGTGATCCTTTAGTATGATGCTAATTGTTGTTTCCTTTTAGGTGGGACATTACTACTATGTCCCGACTTCCAGAATACATGCAACCATTCTATGAGATTTTATTGAAGGAGTTTGTTGAATTGCACAAACAACTACCTCAACAAGGAATAACAAATCAGATAGCCGAGGCTTTAAAAAAAGCTGTAAGATTTCATTATAAATTATGCTTTAATGACATGTAAATTCTTACTTACAAAAATTTAATTATACTTAATATTATTATATTACGTATGGTTTTTTTATGAACTTAGTTTCAAGAATTGGCTAGAGGCTACCTTCAAGAGGCTGAATGGAGGCATAGCAAAAAGGTGCCATCATTCGAAGAGTATATGAGAGTTGGGTTAACCACTTCTACACATGACCTTCTTGGTAAATCTGCGTGGATCGGTATGGGTAAGATTGTCACGCGAGAAGCTTTTAATTGGTACCAAAGTCATCCAAAGATCTTGATAGCCTCAGAGTCAATTGCAAGGCTCCATGATGATGTGATGACTGTTGAGGTATTAAATTCATACTATTTAGCTAAAAAATGATTTATTTTTTTGCTATGACTACTAAATAACATATAGTGATATCTAGTATAATAATATTTGATGTTCATGTGAAGTTTGAGCGCGAAAGAGCTCCGTCAGCCACAGGTGTAGATGCTTACATGAAGACTTTTGGGGTGTCTGAAAATGTAGCAGTGGAGGCGGTCACAGAAGTTGTTGAAAATGCATGGAAAGATATTAACGAGGGGTGTCTGAAGCCAAGAGAGGTCCCGATAGATCTACTTGCCCCAATTGTTAATCTTGCACGAATGATAGATGTGGCATACAAGTATAATGATGGGTTTACTTTTCCAGAAAAGACGTTCAAGGAATATATTACACTCTTGTTTTTTGTTTCAATCCCTATGTAATAAGTTGTTGGTATTGGTTTATATCTTGCTTTCTATAATGATAAATAAAGATGATGATTTCAGTGTTAAATAACTTAAGCAACACTCAAGTTAACATATCAAACCTGGATTAATTATACTATTTTGAAGATTTCAGTCAAGAACATTAATCAACAAAACCTTCTAGACAAAATCACATATGTATCTATAGCACTATTTGTGGCACTTCTTGTGGCACACTCATATATAAAATCACGCATCTAACAACGATATAGATTTGAAGAGGTCGACGAGGCAAGAGATAATGTATAATTTGTTTAAGATAGTCGTTCACAATTCACAGGCAATGATACTAGTAGCAACAAACGGAGAGCAGCTATAAGCCAAATCACTGATGGATTCGAGAATTTTTGTGAATAACTCGAAAAGCAAGTTGGTAAAATAGAAGTTAGTTAGGTCAAAATGGGTGCTTATTTGTTTAACAATATGGTAAAACTATTCGTACTTTGGCAACCATCTTTCGGTCAGACTAAGGGGCTGTTTGTTTTCGTCTGACCGGGCTGACCGGCTGACTCGGTCAGCTGGTCAGCCCGTTTGATACGCGTGTTTTAAGGGCTGACCGGGTCATTTCATCTGACCCAGACCTAAAAAAAACATTGTTGACCCGGTTCTCTCCCTCCTTGCGCGATCCCCTTCCTCCTGTTCATGCGCAGCTCCACGCGATCCCCTTCCTCCTGTCCCTGCTAGTAGGCCTTGGCCATCGGAGCCACCTCCCTCCCTGCGACCGATTTGCGACTGCGCGACCGAGAGCCCCCCGGAGTCGTCCCTGCGACTGCGCGACCGAGAGTACTCCCTGCGTACGCGACCGAGAGCCCCTCCGGAGCACTTCCGTGCACGACCGAGAGACCCCCCGGAGCACCTCCCTGCCTGACCGAGACCGCCTCAGAGCTCTTCCCTATGCAAAATCCGAGCTCATAATGTTATTTTTATCATTCAGCAGAGTCAGACAGATACTAAATCAAACAGCCAAGTTTCAGTCAGATGCAGACTCAGTCAGAACCTCTTACTGGGTCAGCTTCTTACTCAGTCAGATCTTACTCAGTCAGCGCAATCAAACAGCCCCTAAAACTTGTATAGAAAGCGAATATGTAATTTTTCTACAACTGAAATTAATTTATGAAATTGAAGAGAATCAAACAAAGAATTGTGAAATCAAACAACACAAAGAACTCAAAACTGAATTGAATCAACCTTCAAATAAATTTGATTGATAATCAAGAACAAGAAGAATACATTGAATTCAAAGAGAGAAATGAAAATGATTTCGATCAACCATTTGGGCAACTGTCTATAACCCTATATACCCAATATTAGCTGCTAACTAACTATTTACACTTTACAGCCTGATTACATTCTTTAGAAACAAGAATACCAGAATGACACAATCAGTCCCTGCACCATTTGAACTACAAACAATAGTCCTCACAATTTGACTTTGACTATTTTCAAAGTAAATTTGTAATGCAACATTGATATTTTAACTAACTCGGAATAAGCTAGTCAGTTAGAGTGTGTTTGCGGATAAAAGAACAATAGATTTTCTCATTTTGCACATAAAATAGAAAAGACTTTAACATTACAAGGAAATAACCCTTTATTTTAGTTAAAATTGTATAATTTACTTTGCGGTTCTATATTATGCATTTCAAAATTTATAGATACAAGAAAATATTGAATATATTATGCATTAGTTATATGCTAGTCTTATTTTACATATTTATATAGATGGTTATCTATTTAGAGCCACTTGCTATTATTATCATTTAAAAAGAAAGGTTTCCTCCTACTTTCAATCTTTACATTTTCAGCCCATGTTACGTTTTAAAAACTTTATAAAATGTCACTTTAACCCCTTTAAATTTCTAAAGTTTCGAGTTTACCCCTATGCAATATAAATTCAGGTATGTTTACGTTTAGACATAATTAGAAACGACTCGGGTCAAATATAAAATTTTTCCAAGCTTAATTGTATACATTTTAAGACTGCATAAGTTTCGACATATGTCAATGTTTTAACGTAATATTTGTTCAGAAATGAGTTGGGTCAAATATAAAACGTTTTCGTGCTTATTTTATGTACGCTTTGAGTTGGCCAACGTTTTGACATTGGTTTATTTGGAAACGCGTCGGGTCAATATAATACGCTTTCATTTACTTGAACGTAAATTTTAGTTCAGAAACGGCGATTGTAAGTCTATATTTCGACAATAATTATGTTTGGAAAATAGTCAGGTCAAATATTAAACGTTTTTGTTCAATAGTATAAATTCCAGTTACTCTACGTATTGACGTAAAGTTAGTTCGGAAACGAGTAGGGTCGATTATAATCTATATTTTATCACGTCACGTACAATACCGCAACAACGCGCAACAGGTAATAAACCAAGTTCTAGTTACACACAAACCCAAGGCTAACATTTTAATACCGATTCAATCCCTTGTAAAAATATGAGCCTTAAAAGGATGAGGGTTATAAGTTCAACGCATACACCAATTATTATCGGCTCAAGTGGTTAAAGTGAAATACACAAACAATTTAAAATAGAAAAGTCTTGAATTCAAGTATTACTATAGGTGGCAATACTAACCCGTAGGCTAAATTATGGGTATATTTGGGTTTTTAAATTTAAACTACAGGTTATTTTGGGTTAAATATAAACTTGAATGGGTTTAAATGGGTAAAAGCAAAATTAGAAAATGTGAATGACGGGTCAGGAGGGATCCAAATAATAAGAACCTTGGGTCAAGATGGATACCGACATGATGAGAACGATCATCGATTTCTCACTTCACCATCTTCCCGTGAGGCAACAACCACCAAGGCACCAAACCATCACCACCACTAACCACTGTCACCATCGCATCAACCATCAAACCGTCATCACCACTAACCATTGTCACCATCGCATCAACCACCAACCCATCTACACCACCGCAACGACCATCAATGTCAACCGGTGCCACTGCAACAACCACCAACAAGCATCATCGTTCTTGTAAATTGTAATCCCATTACTACAATGCACCCATATCCATAGCGGTTGCCACCACAGTCTTCCGATGGGGTTCATACCTTCGCCGGTAACCGGTGGTGTTTGTATTATGTGCAACATTGCATAGATTACTACCAATTAAGCTGTGAAGTAAACTAAAGGAATTCTTGTTGTCAAATGAGAGGATGTCACAGAACCCGTCCAGTTTATTTAAAAAACAATTAACTATATATTGAATGAGAGGATGTTAAAAAAAACTCATCATGATCCATACCCATTCTGACCCATACTTATCTTAACCCATACCATCCTGACCTATTTTCTTCACCAACCCATCCTGACCCAAACCCATTATAACCCAAACCCATTCTGACCCGGCAACCTACCTAACCCAACCCGTTCATTTTGCCACCTCTAAGTATTACTCATAACAAAAATGCTCTATGTTGACTAGGGGTTTTATCAAAGTTATGAGTTTTCTTCTAAGGAGGCTGGGAGTTTGATCCTGGCTGAAAAAAGAATAGGTGGGTTAATTAAGATAAATTCTATAATTCGAAACAGGGTCGTATATTTCTCATAAAAAGCCAAATAAATAAGTTCAACATATACGAACGTGGATCCGTTGTTCATCTATTTGCACAAAGTTATTTTTTTAATCCATGTCTCTCAATTTTATAAGATCAATTTAACCCAAAAAATATTATTTACCCGTTTCTCTTACTTTTATAAAATCAATAAATGGTGTTACCGACATGAACAAGTTCATCTCCTTCGTTCCTCTCTGCCTTTCAGTGTGTTTGAAGCAACTCAAAAAACCTTTTTAAATTTTCTCGAATCCCAAGCGTGGATGCAACTACTTTTCAGTCAAAATCTTTATAAAAATCATGTAAATACCTACTAAATTGCAGAAAAAAATATATATAAACACGTAGTCATGCTATATTGCTATTAAAACACCAACCCTAAACTTACATACGTTATCCTGAAACTCAAATGGTTATTCAATGACAAACTCAAACGACCATTTAAAATTGTGCGAGATCATGTGATTTCACATTATACTCAAATCACCATTTAGCCTGCAAACAGACTATTTTACATGGTTTCAAACGGTCGTTTTCTGGTGGCCCCTAAATATAAAAGAAACAAGAGACCACTGGTCAAATCCTTGCAAAATTCTTCATACACAAGAAAATTTTCCAATAAATATATGTGAAATCAAATTGCATTTATGAAAATACCAAGAAAGAAATGCCTACGTGTAAGAAACAAAGATGACTGACTGCAAGAAAATCATCAGCCCGATGGACCAACACTCTTAACCTCCTCACTACCACCATCTCCATTATTTGCCTGTGGCTGAGCCTGCTGCTGGATCAAGAGTTGTTGCGCTACGAGCCGCTGTTGATGTTGTTGGTGATGATGTTCTTGTTGTGGCTGCTGGATTTGATACATATTACTATCATACGAGCCGCCTAATGCCAAAGATGGGGACATGACTGTTGGGCCACCCGATTGGGTGAACCCACTATGGGTCACCTGACCGGATGGCCCAACAGCATCATAGCCCCTATTAAACCTCAATAGATCCATTGAGGTCTGTTGTTGTTGTAGTTGTTGTTGCTGTTGTTGCTGCTGGTGCTGGTGGTGTTGTTGGTGCTCTAAGCTCCTTAACATTTCTTGTTCTCTTGCATTTTCAACCAATTGATGTTGTGGGGCCTCGTATAACGCCTGGTTATGTCGAGCGTCTTGGGCGTTTCCGGGTCCGTGAACGCTCAACATCGGATGCATAACCGGACCCACCGAGGGCTGGAGATTCGGGTACTGTTGCATGAACCCCGGGTTCAAAACCGGCATCATGGCCGATGGTCCCACGTAACTAGCCAATTCTTGTTTGGCATTGAGCAAGTCAAGCTGTATTTGCTTTAGCTTTTGCTGGAGAAGCGAGATAAACCCCACGCACCCATACACCGGGTCCCTTAGTCGCGCCTCGGCCTCATAAGCAAGGGAAATAACCGCGTCTTCACGCTGTGTCGCGCTCAGCTCGTTGAGGATCTTAGCCACATTGCTGGCCCCAAACACTTTGTGCACATTCGCGAACTTCTGAGGCTGGTCCGGTGGGAAGTACGGTGCAAACACGCATTCTTGTGTGCATTTTCGACGTAAGAACTTACAAGCGGCACATGGCGAGTTTGATGACGACATTTTTGTTATCTTCTCGCTTTCTTCGTCTCCTCCACCTTCATGATTTCATAACATTTCGCTTATTTTCCATGAAATCAATCACTTATTTGCTTTGTGAGATTCAAAATTGGTATTATATGAGAGAATAAATCATGAATGCAATCATAAATGAGGGATTTTAGACTAGATTATAATACACAAACGTACACATGAATCTAAGGGTACGTTTGAATGAATTAAAAAGGTGGCATTCAGCGAGGGTTCATTAATCGATTAACGATTTCTTAATTCTTGCATCGAAAACGACAATCATAAGTCAAATTGATGGAATATTATGAATATTAATGCTTGTTTATACATTAAAATTAGATGAAGAACATACCTGTAAATCGACCTTTGGAGAAGACGATGAAATAATTTTACAGAAAATCGAAGAAAATGATTCGAAAATAAGAAAAAATAAAAATAAAAACTGAAGAAAATTTTAAAAATCAGAAGAAAAAACGAGTTAAACCTAAACGCGTTTTTCATCGACAGTGAATCGACTTGTAATGCAAGAAACCGCTGGTAAACAATATTTTCGAGATCCGATTTCGTTTAAAATAAAAAAAAATTACAATCATCATCAATTAATCAAAACAATCAAAACAGCTACGAATATGGAATCGATTTCATTCAAACGATCAATAAACGAAAAAATCTCACCTATTTAACGTTTGATTTCGTTGAAAACGTGCTTAGATCACTCGTATGTACAGTAACCAATTCCGCATCACCTGCAAAAAGAGGAAAACAAATCAACAATCAATCATTCACTCATTCATTCATTAATCAATCAATGAATTCATCACTCAAAAACGTCAAAATCCATGTACCTTATACACCGATGCGATGAGCTAGGGTTTCGACTACAAACACCGCTGAATGTTCAAAAGTTGAAGATCTCAAACCAAATGGAAGATATAGTTTCTTCAATTAGAAGAAACAACAGCACACACACTTAAGAACACATTATGTGAAGATAATGACGATGATGGTGACGACGACATGAGGGTGTGTATGTGTGTGTATGTATGTATGTATGTATGATGAGTGCGTAAATGAGTGATGAATGATGATGGTTTGATGGGCTTTGAATGTGTGTGTGTGTGTGTGTGAGCGTGTGGGGTACCGTCGAGATGTGGAGCGTGGGTGTGTGTTGATCATCAGGGTTGAAAAATCGGGGGTTTGTTATGGATTTGTGTGTGTGTGTAGAGAGAGATGATAATATGAATTCAAGAAAATTAGATTTAACGAACTTTATAATATTTTAGGAATTTTATGTTAGTTAAGATTACCATTTTTAAACATGGTAATTACGTGAACTTACCAAAATGTATATAGTCAGTGGAAGGTGTTTCAATTATCTTTTTTTTTTTTAAGTTTTTAAGTGTTAAAAATAGTATAGATTTGATAGTAGGTTTAGTGGGTGTATGAGTTTAACGTTCGAAAAAACATTATGCTAACTTAAAAGTTAAGGCAATTGTGTATTAGACTATTTTAATACATACTTTTCTTAACTTTTAAGTATATAAAAATTATAATTTATATAAAGTATATTAATTAAGTATATATAAATTATAACTTAACAACGGAGGTAATCGTTTCCTTTCGAGTCAATGTACTTCTTGAGTTCCTGATCCCATCCTCATTCCTTCTTCGTCACAACAACTAACCAATTCAGATGCATCATGATAACCACATTAACCAATTTGATTGATTGCAAGTGAGCATTCACCATTATCACTTTCAGTAGTTAGACGACCCCTAGAATGGTAAGGTGGTGTGGTTGCGACGGGTTACAACCATTGGGATGGTGCGGCACGTTGGATAGTTGGTCATTGGTTAGGCGGATAGGGGGAGGCACATTAATGGTTTAAACATTTAAATTTTTAATATTTTGTTTTATTTTTTTAATTTCTTTATGTTTTCATAAAAAAGAAGTAATAAGGCTACAATTATCCTTACGTGAGAGACACATGATATGACTTAAGGGTTGTTTGACAGTATCTAAATCAGCCTTTTAATGGTTCAGATGTCTGAATAGTTCAACACTTAATGGTTCAGACTGTTTGTTTCACGAGCAAATGTCTGAATGGTTCAGACATTTGCCTCTGAATGGTTAAGCATTATACTAATGCTGGATGGTTAAGATGTCTAATGTTGAATGGTTAAGATCTTTTATATAAATTGGTCAGACATTTGCTCGATATATACCTCTTAATGATTCATACTTCTTAATAGTTCAGCATATAATGGTTAGACCTTTTATTGGTTCAGCACTTAATCATTCATAAATTGCCAAACAGCCCTTAATATCTCATTTGGATGAAGATTAGTGAAAAAGACTAAAAGGTTGCAAAAGTTTTAAATAAACATGCACAAGTGTAATTATTACAGTCAAATTACATAATCTGCAATTTGGTATATATTGTTAATGTACATAATCTGTAATTTACTCAAACATAATAACGATTTTATTTGGAACTAAATGCATGGAAAGTATATTCAAACTCTGTCTCACATATACTAATATATGCAAAATAAAATATATACAACTATGATATTCAGCTACCCCAAATCCCGAATGTGGGACACAATTTGTTATTATCTACTGATTTATGATTTACATGAATGTTGAATTGTTATTCTGATATCTTTTTTTTGTTGATATAAAATTACACCCCGGGTGTATTCTTTTGCTTATTCAATAATAAACTCTTAATTCATTGTTTACTTCATTCAAACCTTGTAATATTAGTTGTACCTAAAACTGAGGGGGGACAAATACTTCTTTTAAATTTTATAAAGTTTGAACAATTATTTTTAACAACTCAAGAATACGTTAGTGTTAGCATGAACTTTTATAGCAACTCAATGTATATGATGTGTGTATCTTCAAAAAAAGTCGTTTTTCACTATAGTTATCTTTAAAATTATACAGATCACCGCAATTTCTTTGATGATACACAATAAATGGGATCACTACTAATCGTTTCACAACTAAGAAAGTAAGAACATTTATAACGATTACAAAACTGAGAGTAAGTATGAACAATTCTCACTAGATTGACACTTTTTCAAATAATCATTAAATAGTGTAAGAGAGGTTTTTGTGTTTTTAGTATTGCAAGAGTATTTGTTTAAATGAACACGAAAACTCGATTGCAATAAGCCAATATATGACTTTCTACTATATCCCAAACCAAAAAAACAATTAAATTAAATACAAATGGGTGGGTTATAACTTAATTAAAGGGGAGAAGACCGATGCTTTTTGTTAAGCATGTTCCTTGCAACAATAATAAATAACAAATAGAAGTTTTTTATTCAACTAAAATATATAGTTACTTTTTATATCATACCTACATTTTGACTTGGTATTGCATTAAAGAAAACTTATATTTGGAGAATATTCCTTTCTAAAATATTTGACCATGTATATATATCATGTTGTCATCTAGATGCAAATATGGATAAGTGATTCAATGCATTTGGCTGTTGATCCACAATTGAACCATGGTGTACACCTTGATGCTATTGTATGTATTTGTGCAATCTTATGTAGACTCCTTTTGGTTCACACTAGGGGTTAGGATATTGAATTTGAACGTATGATCGAATAATTTTTAACTTGGATTTAACTTACATATTATCAATTTAGTTAGTAGATTTCTTTTAATTGTGATTTTGTGAAGATCATTTGGTAGATGTTATAAACTGTTTGGGTGCTATATTTAGTATATTTATGTTAATTAATTATTTAGGTGGTAATTTTGACGCTAATTTAGGTTAGACTTGTTTAGTAATTAGGTGATAATTTGGATGCTAATTTAGGTGAGACTTGTTTAGCCCTAGGTTTTAAATTGGGTGAGAAGCCAAAGTATGAATATGATCGTTCAATAAGGATGAGATTTTATAACACGACCTTTGATAAAGGGTCTCGATTTTTCACTTTGCTAGTTTGTTTTAGGCCCCCAAAAAGATTGTGCACCCCTGTCTCCATGAAAGGTATATAAACTTTCCTTGTAGCTTCTAGATAATTTCTATATACGTATATAATACGTGAAATTGTAGACACACGATATACGTCAATGATGTATACAAATCATAATCGTCCCATTTTGTAGACGTGTTAGAATAAATTGTTGTGCCGTTTGACACAAACCACCTGTAAAGTAAGTTGTAAAGTTCTTATAAAGTTCTATTAAAAATACAAATGTAACTATTTCATTTCATTTAAATTTGTCCTATTTAGTTGCTTGAATCATCAAAAGAAATATAGTAAGTTTAACTTAGAAAAGACTAAAAGGACCCTATCGAGATAAGTTTGTAATAATACTCTTTAACATATATTCACAACCATTTGTACTAGTACTTAAAAGCGCACTTAACCACAAAAGAACGTTAAATTAGAGTTCACACTTTCTAATCAACAAGTATTTAAACTACCACTCGATGTTCTAAACAATTAGAGATTAACCCAACCATGAACACTCGACTTGATTATCAGTGATTCATCTCAAATGCATGTTAACTCTCAACCCTAATTTCTTACTTAAAATTTATATAAAAAATCAACTTTTCTTGAATGGCAAATTGGATCACCGATGCACTACTGACCAGCCCGATCATCTCCATACTCGAGTACACAACTCGAATTCACTAAAAAAACTCATCATAACCGAAAGAAAACTTACTGCCCCAACCTAAAACCCCCACTTTAGTTATCCTCAACTTAATAATTATTTTGTATTTTTGTTCACCTTCTTTATATTTCTAAAAAACCTAAGGCCCATTTCACTACTTCTAGTTTCCTTTAAACATAGAGCCCAATAACCAATTAAAGGGTAGCTAAATCCTCACTCTCTAAAGTCTAAACCCCTTTCAAGTGTTTCATCATCTCCATTGAACCATCGCTACCGACGATGTCGAAGTGGTGGCGCACCGCCGTGGTCGGCCTGAGAAAGTCGCCGGAAGCCTCAAAATCATACCACACAATCCAAGCTATCCCTAGAGAGATCACCGGCAACAGAGTCTCCGTTAAAGATAGAGCCCAAGGTCGAATCCCCGCAGTTGTATTCGCACAACCTAACCCTAGCGTCGACTCCTCCGGTGGTGGTCCGGTGAGGTCCGTTGCTAGAAAGCACCTGTTAACCACCGAGAAAAGGCAGATTCAGGCGATTCTTAAGTCTGTTGAGCTTCCGTACTTTTGCTCCACCACTTTTCCTCTGCAGATTAGAGCGGGATCGGGTTCATCTACGTTACTTGAGTCTGGAACCGTTCTTCCGATCAAGGTTTGTGAAGTGTTGAATTTGTGTATGTTATTTGTGTTGATTGTTTATGCGGATCAAGTGTTTGATGAAATGCCGATTACTAGGATTAGTAAGAAATGTTTATAAGTTGTGTTTGAGGTCAAGTAATCTACTGCTTTGATTTGGAATTCATGTTGCACAAATGTTTCTATGACATTGTTGAGCATCGGAAATTCAGAAGTAAATACATTATTATGGTAGAATCTACTCGGAATTAGGATGTTTAGAAGTAGTAGCCATTTATCTCACTTGCATTTCCATCTTATCTTAATAGTCAAGACAGCTGAGGTAAGTAAAAAAGTTTCAATTTTTAGTGTTTTTCTGTCTAGCTAAACAGTTTATGTGTGTTGTTTGTTTATGTGCATCAAGTGTTTGATAAAATTTCAATCACTAGGATTAGTAAGAAATATATGTAGTTCGTGTTTGAGGTCAAGTAGTTTGCTGCTTTGGTTTGGAATTGATGTTGCACAATTTTTTTTTCTTTTTTTTTTGTGACATTGTTGAGCTGAGCATCAAGAATCAAAATCGTTATTATGGTAGAATCTACTAGGAATTAGGGCATTAACAAGTAGCCTTTTATCGCACTTGCGTTTTCCTCTCATCTTAATAGTCAAATCTGTAGGACAGACGAGGTTAAGGATTAATGTATATCATAGTGAAATAATATACAAATGAATTTCAATTTTCAACTGATATTGGATGGCACTGGCGATTTTGGTCCGGTAAATCCAGTAATGCTGATGATGGATTAAGATTGTTTTTCATTAACTTTCAGCTGAATGAAATTTGGGTGTAGGTGCATAGGGACCCAGAGACGGGAAAGTTGTTGAATTTGGTGTTTGTTTGGGCG
Source organism: Flaveria ramosissima (assembly GCA_025215565.1). Taxonomy (NCBI): domain Eukaryota; kingdom Viridiplantae; phylum Streptophyta; class Magnoliopsida; order Asterales; family Asteraceae; genus Flaveria; species Flaveria ramosissima. Next base: position 8,237,913 of record CM046043.1, on the reverse strand, counting down.
GATGAAGGAACTAAACTGAAGGTTGATGTGCCAGTTGTGTTTAAAGGTGAAGATGTTTGCCCTGGTCTCCAGAAAGGTTTGTTTTCTTCCTGTTAACTATGTTATGTCAATTTTTCACAAGTAAAAACATGATCTTATGTTTATCCAACTTTGTTATACAATAAGTAGCTTGAGGTGCAATTGGAAAATAAAAAGATGGCCCATGTAGCTCAACGTATTATAGAAGTATAGATGATGGCGCTTTTATGAACTCTCTCTAGGCCCTGCATTCCTTCTTACTTCTTAGCAACTTGAGATGTATAACTTGAAAGTATATACTACATTAATACATAGAGGATCAGTAATTGAAAACTATAGCAAAAACTCATGGCAAACATATTAAAACAAGGCAGGAAATTCATAATATGTAGAGTCACTGTAGACCGTGGTCCTCCACCATAAAGCTACGATGCCTAGAAAACAATTTTTTTCCTGAAAAGCACATACGTATAAATCAACAGAACCACTGTAAGGCTATGGTGCTCCGTCATAAGCCTACGATACAATGGTCTGGCCTAACACAACCTTTTTTGCAAGTACTAAAATCCATGGATTGAACTGTTTGAATGCGTGAATCTAATCGACAATACATAAACCATATAAATCAAAATTCAAAAAATGCATGAGTGAATAAAGTTTACAATTCTTAAATGTATGAATAATGAATCAAAGTTCACAATCTCCAATCATGTGAAAATTCTTGCTCTCATCATTAATTCACATGGATTACCATCAGCATAATAGGCTCATCCACTAGGTTCAACCTATGGTTAATCACCATTCGTTTAGTGGCATATGTGTTTTCTCGCGAGCAAGACACTTTGTGGTTAACATGAAATGTGTTATGAATCTCACTAAACTCCCTTGATAGTTTTTAGCAATATGCCATATTTCCAACCCGTGCAACAATTTTAATAACCTGACGGATCCCGTACTTAGTTTTCCTCGCTTCCAAAAAGGATGACCCTATCCATGGTAAGACTTCTAACATTGCTTGGTATTCATGAATTCAATTTGTCTCATTCTTTGTTGCAATGGCTTTTGATGACTTTGAGCACATGTAATCGCTCTCTAAATTGCCAGTTTTCTTTGTAGTGGTTTGCACAATCTCGATCCTTCAAGTTATCTTTGACCCACTTCGACCTGACCTTGAATGGCTTAATAATCTTGGACTTGGTTTTCTCTGTTGCTTTCAGAACCAAATTGTCCATTTTCATGGTGATTCTTTTAAATTAACTTGGTTTCTCACGCTGACATCATGTGGCCCTTGTCTCTTGTTGGCATATGACTTCATAGACTTTTGATCGGCGCGTGAGCGCTCTCAAATTCGATCAACATACTAGGTAGTGGCTTGCAAAATCTCGATTATACCAAGCTTTTTTTGACCCACTCACCCCAACACATTGAAGTCCGACATATTTGGCCAAAAAGCATTTCGTACTGAGGCATTCTACCAAGGTACAGATGCATCCCAACTATCAACAAAGTCAATTATAGAATGACGGTTTGTATATTCCTTCTCGCCTTGACCGCTTGTTTGTGGGATAAGTTACGCTCAACAACACTATCATGCCCATTTCATCGGATAACTTTCTTCAGAAACGGGAGGCAAAGCCTTTAAAGGACAAGCCAACCATAAACGACCTGCACTCAACTCCTATGAGCTGTATGCGATCTGAACTGGACACTCATTCAAGCTAACATGTTTACAAGTTTTTTAATTCATGAAGGGTATATTTGGATGTACATTTTGAAAGTGCTTATGTGATACTAAATGATAAAATTTGGGTAACCTCTGTAATATAAGAGCTTACATGCAATGGTGTTTGACCTTTTGATATTATGAGACTATGCATTATTGATTCCCTTTTGTGTGATAACCCAATCTTGTAACTGACCATTTACTCTTGGGGGAGAAACCAGGTGGCTTGCTGAACAAGATACGAGCTAGTTTGAAGTACAATTGCCCATCTGAGCATATTCCTCAGAAGATCGAAGTCGACATTAGCAATCTGGACATTGGAGACAAGGTGTTCATGCGCGATCTCAAGGTCCATCCATCTTTGGAGCTTCTAAGCAAAAATGATTCGATGCCTGTCTGCAAGATTGATGCAGCTAACCTAGATAGCACGGAATAGGCGAGGCATTGTATCAAACCTCATGGTTCCAGAAACTTAAATGTCAGCACTGTCCCCTGGTTTTAAAAAGGTAATCCCTTGTATTTTTGCCTTGTCATGAGATATTTTGTGCAATAAATTTTGAGTATGCACTCTTAACAAGTAGCAGTTAAGGTAGTGCTGGTTTTGCTTTTCCTATTGATAGTATTTTCATCAACTTTTTTACTGGAGAAGATTGTATAAGTTGCTTTAGAGAACAATCTTTTAGGCTGCTGGAGTTTTAAGTTGATGAATACCTAATGTTTGTTTCGGTATTGCCTATATTTACAACTGTCAGTGTGAAAACCTGAGTCTTTACTTGATCCGTGATATTTAATGTATATCTTGTTGTGATAAGTAAATCGATTAGTAGTTGGGTTGCTGTCTTTTGGGATGTGAAGCGATATCAAACCAGTTATTAGTGTGTATTCGGTTCACGTGCTGGTCTGAAACTGAGCTACAGACAAATGGAAACCAAATCGGTTTGGTTATATTTATGTTCCAGTTTCATTTTTGTTGCATCTTGGTTCCAGCCCGGTATGCGCCCTGGGTTTTGAAAATGTAGCAGCAGAGTTTTTTTTTTTGTACATATTACATACTCAAATTTTATAAAAAGTAAGCATTTTAAAAGAATTTTGTGAAAAATAGGAGAGCACATCGGGTTTTTCTAACATCTACTCAAGATTTGTCTAGGTGCATAACTTGGTGCTGAAAATAAAACCGGTTCTGGACCGACCACCCTATCTGGAGGGCCGGAATGGTTGTCGTACCAACCCGGTAGAGAGTGGAATCGATCCATTTAACTCGTAGGAACTGGAACCGATCAACAACCTGTAAAAACCGATCAACAACCGGTATGTAACCAGAATCATTTTAACTCGTAGGAACTGGAACCGGACTAAAAGGCTATTTGTACACCTCTAGTATAACTTGGTTGGGTACTTGCGTTGACTGAGGTAAAAGACTTGCACACATATATATATTCGTTTTTCTAAAGATTTTAATTAAAGAAGAAAGCAGATCATAACGTTGAGATTCAATATAATGAACAGGACCTAAGCAGTAGAATTAATAAATGAAATAAAGATTACACTGCAAGTTTTTAACTCTGCGGCCTTGTTGATTGCATTTCATTATTTCTAACACTCAACAACAAACAATCATCCCTATCTTGCATTAACAAGGAAAATTTTCAAACTAAACTCATTATAAAACGTCTCCTACAAACACAGACGAAGCTGCTTTTATTTGATCAAACTAAGGAGGGAGCCGTCTTTAGGGTGTGTATGGGTCGGTTTGGTTCGATTTGGTTCGATTTTAGCTTAAATAGAAACCAAAAATCGACATTTCGGTTTCTAGGTTTTTAAAACCATTCGGTTTCGGGTTTTGTGGTTTTTGGTTTTTGGTTTACACTTCGGTTTCAGTTCGGTTTCGGTTTTACCATTTGGGATTCAAGTTTTTAAAGAAAAATTTGGTCCAAATTAATGAATATAAACTAAAATCTTTAAGCTTACAACATTTTGTTGATATTAAAATATAATCAACATATACTTAAAATTACTTGACATTAAAATGAATTACAATTCATAAAATAACAAAAAAATTTAATAAAACGTTTTAATCTATCAATTCAAACAAAAAAGTTTAAAAATTATTCTTGAAATCTAAATATTCGAAAAAAAAATAGATAATACAAGTTAAATAAGTAAGTAATAGGCTAATCATGTTTATAAGTGTATAAATACACCTTTAAATTTAGAAGTTCGGTTTGTATGGTTTTGGTTCGGTTTTTATTACCAGCAAAACCGAAACTAAACCGAAAAAATCGGTTTTTAAAAAACCATCAAACCAAATCGTCGGCTTCTAATGGTTTTGGTTTTTTCGGTTATGTTTCGTCGGTTATTTCAGTTTCGGTTCGGTTATTATGGTTACTTGCACACCTCTAGCCGCCTTTATTTAATTACAACTAATTAAAAGAAAAAGACACCTAGTGAAGAAAACGAAATTTTAATTCAAAACATAGAAGTTTGCTTACAACATATAGGTGTTCGCCCTTATTATGGGGTCGTTCGTGCTTTTTACAGAGTTGTCTGCTCTTGGAGTCGTCAGCACTTTCGAGAGCGTACGCCGCCTACAATCAATATGAAGTTAATTTTTTATATTTAATTTTAGGGAGAATTACATATTCTCCCTACAAACTTTATCAATTACATATATACCCAACTTAAAATTTTAATTACATATATCCCCTTCTAAAACTTAATTATTTACATATATACCTAAACTAAAAGTTTAATTACATATATCTGCTTTATTAAATATAAATATTACATAGTAATCCATTTGCTTATATTAATTAAAAATAACTTGCATAATGTATTTTACTCTTATTTTTATTAAACTATAAAATTATGTATTTTTTTTCTAGCTTTTCGAGCTTTGACTATTTATTAATATTTGTATACTAACGTTTTTATGTTTTATAATTTTTTTACCTTTTAATGCTAATTTTTTATGGTTTATGTGCGAGACACTTCCAGTCTAGTTATACAACATGATCCGAATACATATTTTTATGTTGCATAATGATTTGTAAGTGTCTCGTACAGGTACCGAAAAAAATTAGCATAAGAAGGTAAAAAACAAAAAAGAACATAAAAACGTTATTATAAAAATATTAATAAATAGTCAAAACTCGAAAATACATAATTTTATAGTTTAATAAAAATAAGAGTAAAATACATTATACAAGCAATTTTAATTAATATAAGCAAATGGATAACTATGTAATATGTATATTTAATAAAGCAGATATATATGTAATTAAACTTTTAGTTAAAGTATATATGTAATTAACTATGTTTTAGAAGGGAATATATTTAATTAAACTTTTAATTTGGGTATATATGTAATTAACTAAGTTTTACAAGGGGATATATGTAATTAAAAATTTAAGTTGGGTATATATGTAATTAATAAAGTTTATAGGGGGATATATGTAATTCGCCCTTAATTTTATTCGTATTATGTTTTTCTTTTACAACTTGTAAAGTATGTCGTGTTTAGAAATTTCAACCATACCGTTGTAAGATGCTTATATTTATCTATGTGTTAACGTAAATTTTATCTAAAACCAAGCTTGAATAATTTTATATTAAAATGTTCGATATAAGTTTGACACAATTTGGTTTTGAATAAATTTTACATCCATGCGTGGACAAAAATAAACATATCATGGCAATATATTCAGAATCTTATAAAACTATCAGAGAAACACATAATGTCCGTAAAATTAATCATAAGGATATAAACTAAAGAAATGAATATGAAAATATCACAAAATGAACAAGGATGTGGGACTTTTGTTTGCGAACGCCTCTCTTTTATAGGGGAACACTGATGTTTAAATTAAACTTTTATTTTTTGGTGTTGTGTGACTTCTTTTGATTAGTCTAAACAAGGAGGATAAGTTTTTGTTTTACTAGACTAGAGGCGAAATCGGCTATGTCAAAATGAACATTTTGAAGAATTAAAATGGAACATATCTTTTGAAGAATCAAAAGGAACATATTGATGCATTTGACTTGTTAAAATTGCCATTCTAAGAATTTTCTTATAATTTATTTTCTAATAAGTTATGATTTAAACTTATTTTATTTTCTAATAATTTTATCTTTCTGTAATCGTTTGTTCGATTTAAAATAAATAAAAAAACATAATATGTGATTGTCTTTATTTTATTTTATTTTATTTGACTAACACTTAGCTATAGTTTGTTTTTAACAAAGTTGTATTCAAAATCAAGTATCTTTTGTATATCAGGTTATAGCGAGTGCAATTACCTTTGCGGTACCGTGACAAACCAATCCGATTAGGAGTGAATAACATTGTTGTCGGTATTGGTATCATCGGAACCAGTTTCAGTATTTGTTTTTATGGTTTTTGACTAGTCAAGACGATAATGACCAAACATACATCACGTACCGCGAGTGAAAAACGTTCAAACTCATGCCGGATAGCTAGAAATTTGATATTTTTGTTTAATCAAGCGGGACTATAATGTTCTATAATATTTTTGTTTTATTATGAAGAGTATCACGGTCGACTCTATAATGCAATTTATAACGCATTGGGCTTGGGGCTCCAAAAAATAAGAGCCCCATTTTATAAAAAAAAAATTATATTGGGTTTGGTATTATATGTGCTAATGAATTTTGAAGCAATATTAACACTTGATAGTTAAGTTCAAATGAAAATTTTGATGACTACTAGACTTTTTTTCTCTCTTTTTTTTCAAAGAAATCAACTATAAAACTCAAGGTTAGTATACCAAACTTTCTTTGATTTATTGCTTTTGTTCAATGAAATTTGATTAGGTTACTTATGTTTAGATCGCGTTTTTGAAAATGCCTTAATTTTTTAGCTAGATTGGCCCCAAAAAAACGTTGAACCGGCCCTAAAGAATATCTTAATTATTTATGAAATTTAAACAAAAAAAAAAAAAAAAAGTTAAGCTAGGGTCCCAACCTGTTACATTTACGCATTTTGGTTGGACCAAACGTATACTTTCTTATACTTTTTGAACATTCAATTCAAATTCAAAAAAAGTAATATATAAGTGGACCTTCCGTGTACTTCACTTTTTTTCTTTATTTTTGGAATCAAAAAGTCTCAACAAATAACAATCAACCCATATGAAAAGGATGTCCAATCTGGATGATGGGCTGTATCCTACTAGATTACACGTCGGATTGACGAAGACTCTAGAATCACGATAAACTATTCAATACAAATTTGCCACAATATTCTACACACCAAACACACAGATCTCACACAAAGGTAATCTTCATTTCTTTCACAATCTCTTCTTGCTTTTCGGAATCATTAGATACATCTATTTGAACTGATTATCTTCAGTGTTTTGATCGTATTCTTCATCTTAAACTATAATCAACGAAATTTATATTTCAATTTCGTTTAAATCTGTTCATGAATCATGAAGCTGATTTACAATTCGATTGCATATTCTCTGCTTCGTTCGTTTTGCGATTGAGTTTATGTTTTTTAGCTCTTAAATTGAAATCTGTAAGCGACGATGAAGATGAAGATGAAGATGAATTAACGATTCTTCATGTAAAACAATAAGCAATGAATTATGAAGCTGATTTACAATTAGGATTCATGTTCTCTGCTTCCTTCGTTTTCCGATTGAGTTTATGCTTCTGAGCTCTTAAATCGAAATCTGTAAGTGACGATGAAGATGAATTAACCTTTCTTCATCTAAGACAATCATCAATGAATCATGAAGCTGATTTACAATTAGGTTACGTGTACTCTTCGTCGTTCGTTTTGCGATTGAGTTTATGCTTTTGAGCTCTTAAATCGAAATCTGGAAGTGAAGATGTAGATGAATTAACTTATTCTTCATCTAAAAATAATAATTAATGACTTTCATATTTCAATTTTCGTCTCCGTGCGTTACGTTTGTTCATGAATCATGAAGCTGATAATATATTTACAGTTAATTTACATGTTCTCTTCTTCATTCGTTTTCCGATTGAATTTATGCTTCTTAGATCTTAATTCACAATCTGTAAGTGAAGATGAAGATGAACTAACCATTGATTTTAGAGCTAGAAGTTAGAAAATGCATCGTAATTCATTTTGTGAATTAATCATCTTCAGTTCTTCAACTTACGAATCTGATCTGCATTCGTGACTACAGGAAGAGAGTTGTAACGTTATACGGATTATTAACCACCGATTTTAACACTAGAAGTTCGAAAATGTGTCGTAATTCGTCTTCTGATTATAATCATCTTCAATTTTTCATCTTATCAATCTGATCTACATTCATGATTACAGGAAGATAGTTGTGACATTATATGGATTATAGGCCTACACATCGCGAGGAGGCTTCTTTGGAGCATACAAGGGAATCGCTAATCGCAATTTCTTACTGTGAACCTGAGAAGATTGCTGATTCAATTGAGTTTCAAAAGGTAAACATCAGAAAGAAAAAAGAAGCGGTTGATGAACTGAGATCGAAATTGATATCGATTTCTTCCATGGTTTCTGGTACTAACGTTGCTGATGAGGTTTGAATACATAGATGATATATATGGAACAGTTTTTGTTAAATGTTTGAATGATAATATCATACAGTCATTGCTGATGGTTGATGATGATATCAGTGATGATATGAAATCATCCCAACATGTACAATATGAAGTGATAGTTTTCAATAATGAACAACCTATGTCATTACAGTTTAGCGGATTTAAGATTATTTTCGGGTGTTTGCACTGGCGTAGCTTGAACTCTTTCGTAGGGGGCGGGGGCGAAATTAATTTTTTTAGGGGGGGGGGGGGGCGAATTCGATATTTATACAAGATGATGCATCACTTGATAACCATTTAAAGCAAATACTTGGAGTAAATAAACGAATATGACACTCATTTTTTGTAAGATTATCGCGACTATAACAAAGATGATGCATCCACTTGATAACCATTTTAAAAATAATAATTGGAGTATATAAATGAATTTGATACTCATTTTTGCTTTTCATTTTGTTTTCAAAATGCAATATGTATCGATTAATCATTTTTTGAGTAAGTTCAAAAAATCTCGGGTTTGGTGTTTAAAAGGGTTAGCCGAGAAATCATAATATATGTCATATTGTCATGAAAGATCATAATATTTGTCACGCGGTCACTCTTATATGTATATAGCACTTTATGCCCGTTTGTCACTAGTTAAGCTCTTAGGATTGGAAACTCAATGATCCACCACTTAAGAAGATGAAACTATATATATACAATAATGCATACAATGGAAAAATATAAATGAATAGACACAAATTAGTAAATGCTATCATCGAATTGGGTACCTTTTATGTATCCTCAATTCCTCATACACAAAATCTTTAATGTCATAAGTTTAAATGAGTATTCGTTGAAAAGTTATAGTGTTCATGTTGCCATTATAACATACATAGCCACAAGTCACAAGTTTGAACCACAGAACCATCAGTCTCACGCTAATCACTTTTTTTTTTCCTGAAACAGTAAAGGGGCATGTTTACAACAGCCTCATCTCATAATCTAACCTATTATACATATACAACTGCCCCTAGAAAAACAAACAACCTAGGGTTGGGTACCCCTGGCTATGCACAAACTGGTTAAACCATTTAAGTTGACCTACGACGCTTTCGTTCAGCACTAAGCATAGTGGCGAAACGCGCTAAAGCATCAGCATTTGTACCTTCCCCCTCAGCCGCTTGAGACTTGCCCGTCTCCAAGTCCAATCTCGACACTGGCTTCGCCAACAATCTCCTCCCAAGTTCCTCCAACGCCCTCATGTTCTCAATTGATGGAATATCCATTGCTGTTGCTTCGCCCGTCAAGTTATCTTCCTGCCACCAAAACTCTTTGTTAGTAACATGTAAGTAATGCAACATCATATAGCTGCAAGCAGGGGTGACAATTCCTAACACGACTTGAACGAAGAGACAAATATTATTAAAGTTTTAGGCTGTCATATCTAGTCGGTATAAACATTTCATGTTCTAGTTGACCTTTTTGACCCATTTAATTAAACTAGTTGACCCACCAACCCAAAAGCCGTCAACCTGATAGTTTAACGGTCTGACATGATTAACACCCTTAGTTGACATGACAATCTGAGACAAAACACCCGTAGTTGCAAGTGTGACTTTTACATTTTCTTAAAACATGTAGATGATAATGACTAATGTTGATGGTTCTTTAATAACAACGAGATTAGAGTTACCTGAATACGCAAATAGTTTTTTTCAGTTTGTGACGCTCTAAAAAGAGTAGACACGTGGATGTCGACCATATCTGACATGGCATCACTGTATATGTGGAGGATTGGTGCAGTGCCATTGGTAAAGATCCAACTGAGTAAACCCCATCTTGCAGCCTTTTGTGCAGTGTAAAGGTCATTGCACATCTGCATACCGGTGCCGAGTGATAACACAAGCATTCGTTTGGCATCGAAAGCTTCCGGACCCGAGAACCTGTATTTCCCCATCAATGCTTCTTTGGTTATATGTGTGATAGCCATTTGTGTCTGCCATTAACATTTAAACATGAATTCATTTGTGCTTAGGTTCAATATGGTTTGACTTCTTAAGTCAAAAGTCATCATGTTATTATTTTAGATTGATTAAAGATTCAATGTATATGACTCTGCAGAAACTGCAAATAAATTTGAAATTGTTGAAATGGGTTTGTAGTACAAGATGCTAATATAGTTTTTACAATAGCTTAAATGTCAAAGGGCACTATTGTCATTTTACAGGTTTTCATAAAGGTAAACTCATGGGACCTCGTCAAACCCTGCTAACGAATGGGATTGGGTGGATCACGGGTTATTATTGGCGGGTTGTCTTTAAGGAGCTTAAAGGTAGAAAAACAAATGAAAGCTTAATCTAAACTGATTAGAGGAAGTGAGGAACTCAAGTGCTTATCACTGTATCATCCTTGAAAGTTGATTTATGGTATTCTAAAAGTAAACTCTAAACTCAAAAGAATTAAGTTGGTATTGTGGAGATGTAATTACCGGGTTGTTTGCAGCGACTCCACCATCGATTAGATCAAAAGTGTGCTTGGTTCCATCGACATCTCTCGTCTCGAAATAGTAGGGCGGGAAAAATGTCGGAGCTGCCGCGGTACTAATGCATACATCTGCAAGAAAAGCATCTTTCCATGCAACCTCTTTTGCCTAAACAAATAAAAAATACTAGTATTAAGTAGAGAACTAGGAGAACAACACTTAAAAATATATATAAAACATGAGTTTAATTACTTGAGATGATGAGAAGATAATAGGTTGAAGCCGCCTGATGTCAAAAGCAGGTATGACGACATCTGTCAATGTCTGTTTGATAGTGAGGTTTCGTAATAACATCTTTGCTAAGGCTCGGATGTATTTTCCGTCATACTTTGGTCCGGTGACCTCGCCAAATACAGTTGCAACCGAATTCATGAATTTGGTCCGACTACAAGATAAAAACACTCTAGTTATCTAACAACATTTTGGTCTAAATGCTAAATGATGATGCCCATGTATGTTTCTAGATCATATCTAACAACATTTTGAAACTTAACACTAGCGGAATTGATTCAACAACTCAGCTCCTATTCTAATGGAGCCTTTTGTCGGGTTTAAGTTGAGTGAGCTTTATTAGTAATGTTTTATTTGCTTGGTTCAAGCTATTAGAACATTCAAATCCAGCTTTTTTCTCAACTTAGAGTTCGAGTTCAACATAACATTGTTTTAGAACTCGATATGTTCGCAACCCGGGCATAACATCTCACTCACACAACTTGTGCCATTTGATTTGTTAAAATGATATGTTTATGTATAACCATTGTTTAGTTGCACAATGTCATAGGTATATTGAAATTAATAATGTCTTGTACGTAAAATAAAAATTAAGGGCGTTTGGATGTGACGTTTTAAAACTAATTACACGATATTAAGCATGCATATCAAATAACTTGTGTAATCATGTCGTATCAGATGGTGTTTGGATGTGTATTTCTTTCTAACGTTATAGTATATTTTAATAGATAATGAATTATTGAAAATTTTGATCATTTAAACAACCAATAGCTAAATTGAATAGAAAATAATTTTAATATATGGCAACTCTTTTTTTTATCAATTTTAATATATTCAATAACTAATTAGTTTTATAACATACATCCAAACACTCACTTTAACATAAATTACAAAAGTCTTTTGAAGGAAAATACCCTATTTCGCACGCTTCTTGTTCATGAGGGAACATTTCATTATTTTCTTTCTCATAATGCTCTTTTCTGTATTTGATTCGAAAAAGAATATTAAAACTACATGTATTTGATCAAAATCTCATCGAATCCGAAAATTGATCAAAAATTTACCCTATTTTGGGGAAGATCCGAGGCGCATGTTCAAAGTAGAATCCGCTAATGTCTTTTGCAGCATAGAGCGGGCGATTTTGGTCATTAGGAGCCGCAAGCATTGTTGTCATCAACCCTCCCGTGCTTGTTCCGGCTATTACATCAAAATAATCCGCAATTCGTGCATTCGGTCCATCTATTTCCTACGTGAATAGGCCTCAAAGTTCAATAAGTTACATCATGAAAAATGCACGTTTAAAAAAAATACCAGTACCTGAAGTTTGGATTCAAGAAATGCAAGCAAGGTGCCGGGAATTATGCCACGAACGCCACCACCATCGATGCTAAGAACAGTGACATAATTTGCCTCGCCTACATTGGTCGGCTTAGGTCTTGTTTTATCTGCTGTGAGAGGCTGGATGGTTACGATCGCGATTGCAAGCGATATTATTACAAGATTTGTGTTATTCATTGATTGAATCAATACATAAATGCATGAATAAGAAAATTGATTAGAGAAAAGGGAATATCAACAGGAAGATGAACGAAATCAACAAATTTTTGTCTTTGTTGACTTTTGTTAGACATTATGAAAAGTCAATGTTCTACCATTGTGGAATTAAGGGGTCATTTAGATTCACTTTTTCGGGCATTATTTTAAATGATCAAAAGAATTTTTAAAGCTACACAATTGAGAAAAACTAGGAGCACCATAGACCTCAATCTAGAGAGGTTTATAGTGCCCTGTTATATATTTCCATTAATATATTATTATACATGTATTCTCTTTTATAATTTACTATATATATTTAATATAATTGTGATAAACAAACTAAATTGAAAGTGATGATGTTTTTTTCCATAGTCGATTTATTGCACACATTATTAACTTAACCGTGCAGGACGATCCCTAGCCAAAATAAATTAATAAAAGATGTTTTCAAACAAATGTTACACTATGTTTTTAGTAAAAGGGTTATTGGATTTTAATAATCACAGCTTTCATTTATTGGCCGGGATTAATCTCAACTCAGGAAATGTTTAGAAGCACTCATAACTTTAAATTTATTTTTTCTCCAATGATCACTTACTAATAGCAATTACACGGTTTCCGACCACGAACTGATTGTTATTGAACAAATAGCTTATATGCTTCGTATTTCCAAACCGGAACAATTTATATATCGAGAGTTTTGTATCGCACTAGTCATTTATTAAACCAATTTTGTATAATGTGATCGGGCTTAAGTGATAATTCAATGCGATGTGGCATATTTAATCAAATAATACCACTGATGAGAGAAATATTTATAAAATATTAAAAAAAAACCTTCGATTATTATTTGTGTAACTTTAAACATTTGCTTAAACATAACATGGGTCAAAACTTTACTTGAAAAAATCAAGTACTATTTGGATTTACACAAAGATGACTTATATTTTTGTTAAAAAGACTTTTAAAAATATTAACAAGGATGTTTGATGTTTTTCTAACAAAATATGATACACCATCAACCATAGACTAGTCAATGAGAAGTTCGATGTCATCAAGCTCTAGTAGTGGTCGTAATCTAATGTTTAACTTATATAACACTTTAGTGAATGAAAATACTAAACATCAACGTGATACCACCAAAAGTAGTGAAAATAGATGATATAGTTGACCAGACTTTTTATCCACTATGACCACTAAAGACTTTGAAAATTTTGATATTTTGGTTTGATGAAAAGAAAAGCAAGATTAATTTTTAACTCATTCTCTTATGAACCATGATCTACTAGGTATCCAATCTTTCACAGAAGCTTAAAAATCTGTTTTTTTCTGTTAGTGATAGGGTTATTTCGCTATAAAAAACAAAATTCACACCAAAATCGATGTACTTGTGCATTTGCTAAAAGATCAATTGAATGCAGCGGAACACATGCAAGACAAATCATTATTTAACGACAAAAAATATTATAAATGGCGAGATATATGACGAAGTAAACCAAGGATTAACGGCCCCACTTACCGATGAGAAAGCTGCTTACGACATATACCTACGTAACAACTTGGGTTCCAACGACGACTTACAAAAATTTAGTTTATAACAAAAAGAAAATGTTGACTCTAGTTTGTTTAGTACGCATTTTATGTAATTTTTGATTTTATAAACCCTTAAAAATTCAATAAAAAGCGAACTTTAGCTTATTAAATTCGTATTCTATTTTAAGTATTATTTTTAAAAAAGTTATATTTTATTATAAACATGTTTAGGTGTCAGTTTGGAACTAGCTCGGTTTGAACCCTATCCAAACCGGTTTGGTTAGGGTTCGCTTCAACCTCCCAAAACCGCTTTAAAACCAAACTGGTTTCTCCTCAATCGGGTACTTAACTCCCGTTGACCAACCAAAACAGATCAGTTTGTGACCCGAACCAGTTCTAAAAGAACAAAACCAGTTTGTCCACTCTAACTATTTCTATCCAACTTGGGTTGTCGATCCCTTTTGAATGACCCAAAAGTTCATTGGATCTTTTACATAAAAACATTTAACCCATTAGCCCACCAACCCCCCTTATCTCATGCAAATATTCATAATACACATTATTATTCCAATCACCTCCTCATACTCTATGAACTTCCCCTCTTTAACTTCTAATCTAATTTAATCAATAAACAATCTCTTAACTATCATCAATTCCTCATTGCACAAATCAATGGACCCTAATCTCATCATCATTTCACTTGTCATGTCTACTTTAGCCACCTGCACCTCCACCGGTGCACCCAAAACCACCGTCGTCACCGTCCTCAGCATCGACGGCGGCGGCGTCCGCGGCATCATTCCGGCCACCGTACTCTCATTTCTCGAGTTCAAGCTTCAGGTAGTACCCGTTTATTATCTGGGCAGTTTCATATATCCCCCTCTAAACTTGTAAACTTACATATTTCTCAATATGTATCATGATTGAAGGATGATGTATATTATGCATTGAAAACTAGGGTTTTGAGGACGTATATAAATTTAGAAGCTTATAGAGGGATATATGTAATTCTCTTTTTCACGTCGGTTTGGTTTTGTTTACTCTGGCAGGAGATTGATGGACCGGAGGCTCGGATTTCGGATTATTTTGATGTGATCGCGGGCACGAGCACCGGAGGGTTGATGACGATGATGCTGGCTGTTGGTGGTGACGATAACCGGCCGTTGTACACCGCGAATGATGTTAAGGAGTTCTACTTCTATCATGCTCCGAAGATCTTTCCTCAAGTAAGGTAAAGTTCTTATGATCTGTGAATGATTGCTTATTGGATTGATAGAATGATAGGTTGGAAGTAGATGAAGTGATTGTAGGTGTAGACTTTTTTGTGTGTTTTTTTCATGAATCATGAATGACTAGTTGTTTAGTGTGTTTAATAACTTTCACGGGTGAGCTCGAGGTTCTGTTCGTTTCGAGCTTTATGTTTAAAGCTCGAGATTAAGTCATGAATAATATTGTTCGAGTTTGAACTAGGCATCTCATTTGGTAGTCTCTTGAGTATAGTTGAACTTGCGTGTAAGAGTTTGTGTATTAAACGAGCTTCAATTTAAACTCTAATCATATAAACTTGAACTTTGGAGGAGCCAATATGTTAAAAACTCAAAATAAGGGGCTGTTTGTTTCAGCCTCTTAGTGGTGTAGATGGCTGAATGGTTCAGCACTTAATGGTTCAGACTGTTTGTTTCGCGAGCAAATGGCTAAATGGTTCAAACATTTGTCTCTGAATGGTTAAACATTATACTAATGTTGAATGGCTAAGACCTCTTATCTGAATTGGTCAGATATTTGCTTTGAATAGTTAAGTGATATGCTAGCTCTTAATGGTTCCGCATTTTATGATTCAGACCTCTTATTGATTTAATATTTAATCATTCAAAAATTGTCAAACAACCCCTAAGTTCAAACTCTCGCATCCTAAACTTTCTTATTTTAGCAATGTTCATTAATAATATTATTCTTTGTATTATTATTATTTTATACTTTTAAAGGACTAAAATCTCATGATGGGTGTGATAAATTAATATACAATTAGTAATTTTTGATTTTTTGTAGGGTTGAATATGACTAGTAGTATCATGTTATAATATTATATATTAAACTTGGGTATTTTTTACTCGTAAATGATCATTCAATATATTTTGTTTTTATAATAGTTTTTAATAACTGGTGAATAAAAACGATATAAATAAAATACTTATAAAGCTAATTAGTTACTAGTAGATATGAAATTTTAAGTATTAAAAGGATATAATGATAATAATAATAACAAACTCTTAGTCTCTTATACATGTTCTATTTACTTTACACAATTTTCATTGATTATAAGAAATTTCCTAATACAAACCGATATATAGAACCTCCCTCGGTATCGAAATGAATCAAAGCTCCGGGAATATAAAAGATTTGCCGATGATATAACTTAAAATTTCAGTAATCTTAAGATTGAAATAAGTTAAAATGATTTATTTAAGTTGTGTGGTAAAAATTCTTACACCACAGGTTAAATATTAGTTAGATAGATTAGAAATTAATATAGTTTATAAGTAAAAATAGGAAACTGTTTAGTTAAAAAGAATGATTTTATTAAAGAAGTAATAGAATTGATCACTAGTTATAGGCAGTGATTAAAAACTAATTCACCAGTCAAAATAACTATTTGGTCAATATAATCTACATGTTCACATCATATGGGTTATATGATCCAGTGTTATAGGAGGTTACGCGACGTGTTATGCCTACATATCATATGTGTCGTATGAGGTGTCATACAAATACATCATAATGTTATATTATTCGTATAACTTACTAAAATTAACAGATATGATATGACACATCCCTGATAAACCAATACGACTCGTATAACCTTTCAAACTACTGCTATGATATCCAGAATTTGTTCGTATAGTAGTACCATTAATAAATAATAAATTAAATAAAAAGACAATATTATAATTTTTAATATTATCTAAAGTTTTAGTTAACTGTATGCACTATAATATATATTAACTGAATTTAGATTTTAGAGGCTTTGTATTTTACTCATGCACGTGAATCTCAATTGTCGCCTTGTTTACATTATTTGAGTGGAGCCGTACGCACACTCCAGCTTTTGCAATCACGGAGTCTGCATAAGTTGAATTTAATTAATAGCAATTTACTTTTGTAACATATATAAAATTAACCCAAATTGTGTTTTAGAACATAGGAGAGGCTATTGATCAGATTATTAATTTTGTGATGATTGTTTTATATATTATTTATGGTTTGAACTAAAAGTTGATGAACTTGTAACTTTGATTGTGATATTAGCCGCATCGAGTTCATAAATAAAGTAGCAAATTTCTTTGGGGAGGTCATGGGACCAAAGTACGACGGAAACTATCTCCGGTCAATAGCCAGGACGGTATTGAGAAACCAAACTCTCAAGCAGACCTTAACTGACGTTATCATACCAACTTTCGACATCAAACGCCTTCAGCCAGTGATCTTCACGACCGATGATGTAAGCTTTGATCGGTCTTTTCTATCTATACATATCAAGATTTCGTTGACGGCTCACTTAAGAAAAATTTTAAACATGAGCCTAGGATTTAATTTACAAAACAAAACAAAACAAAACTATATAGAAAATCTAGTCCAAGAGTCATTTTCTTTTGTATTAGGCATAAAAAATGTTCTAGTGTTTAATTTTCACTAACTTGTTCATTAGTCATGGCAACTCGAATTAATATGTTATGCGAAAAGAAAAATAATTAAACTAGATGCTTTAGTTGAGTAAAAAAGTTGGCCTTATAACTTCACTTGGACTTCGAAAATGGTTGAGCCGTCCATGCAAGATTCTTATATATGCAATATGTTTGTTAGTGGAAACTAATGAATATACTGTTATATTTGAACCATTGTACGCTGAAATCTTACTAAACGTTTTGTTGACTCGTTTAGGCAAAACAATTCGTTTGGAAAGACGCTCTTTTATCAGATGTAGCAATAGGCACTTCGGCAGCTCCAACATATTTCTCGCCTCATTATTTTGAGACCAAAGACGCCGATGGAACTAAGAGGAGATTCGATCTAGTTGATGGTGGTGTTGCAGCAAACAACCCTGTAAGTCGGTAACGCTAACTATTCGTTAACGGATGCGGCATCAAACGAAATTTTAATTTCAGATCATTTTATAAAAGAAATTAGGGTGATAACCATCCTTCGATAAGATTTGTCATCTCATTTAATTTGACAAATAAGCAATGTCATTGTTGACTTTAATCTGAGAAGCTCTTATTTTAATCTGACAAAATAAAACTAAAAGAAAAGGTTAATTAATTGTTACAAACTATTAGTTTTAAAAATAAATTCCAAACATCCCTCAATTCATAAACAATTTCATATCCTTTCTATTTTTTGGTTAAAATAGCATTAAACATACTTAAAAATCGTACTTGAAGTATTTCCTAAAGTCAAAATTAGACTTGTTGAAACCAAAAGTCAAAAGTAATTGAAGTATGATGAATGGTTCTCTAAATGGCTACTACAGACACAAGTCGCAATAACACACATAATGAAGGAAGTATTGATCGGAAAACACAAGTTTTCCGATATAGAATCCCTCGATGGCCGAAAAATGCTTGTACTTTCACTAGGCACGGGTATGCCCAAACGCTCAGAGAAATATAACGCGAGGAAAGCTTCCCGATGGGGCTTGCTCAATTGGGTCTTCGACAATGGGTCCTCACCGATATTCGATATCTACAGCGATGCAAGCTCGGATATGGTTGATATTCATGTTACCACACTCTTCCGATCCCTCAATGCAGAAAAGAATTATCTACGCATTCAGGTAACTTAAATTAAACAAACAAACATACCTAACAGGTCAGAAGAAGGAAAAATAGGAAAATAGCAATTTTTTCTCCACTCAAGACAATTTAACATAAACATGTATTTCACTAAACATGTGATTGATACGGGCTATTATTTGGCACTTGCAGGAAGACGATTTGGTTGGGGACACATCATCGGTGGATATTGCCACTGACGAGAACATGAAGGCGCTCGAGGATGTAGGAATAAAGTTGTTGAACGATAAGGTGTCGAGGGTGGATTTAGAGACGGGCTTATTTCAAGAAGTAGAAGGAGAAGGCACGAATTCGGAAGCTCTGACTCGTTTCGCTCACTTGCTTTCGCAGGAGCGAAAACGACGCCAAAGTAAGTAATTGGTTTGCTTGTTTGTTTCGATAGCGTAGTGTTGAAACGTTATAATACCGTTTTAAGCTCATAGGAGGAAATGGTGTTATGTTTGTGTTTTTGTAGTGGTGATCGATGAATTTATTCATAATTAGATAATATGTAAGTTATTCAGTTTTATGAATTCAAGTTAAAGTTATGTACAAGTGTGTTTGCATATGTAAACGTTACGGATTTCTTTTATGTATGTTGAACATATGATAAATACAATGAAGTGGGTCTTGGTAGTTAAAACAACTGGTAAAATTATTGTTTTGTGATCCTTAGACAATTGGTTTAAGCTATAAGAAACAAGCTACAACACAAAGTGTAAGGTAATGATGACTAGATTAGATCCATGAAACGCTCAGATCCCCGCCAGGCCCCTTTGCATAGCGAGAACAAAGTCACACAATAACTACATTATTTATTTGATAGATTTGGGGTTGCCAATGGTTTGAATATGAGATTTCAAGTATGTTCGTTAGCTCAAGGGACTAAATTGAATACATAGAAAGTAAAGAGTTATATTTGTAACTGGTTGATTGAATCATACAGGCACGTACATTAGTTTGTTAGTTGGCGGTCAATCAAAAGTCGTGTGTGCGTCTATTCGGTTTTAAGCCCCAACTAAACTAAAGCTTTTCAGTTCTAGGATTCTTTTCAGAATGATTATTCGCTCACTTATTTATAAATAGGTGACCTATAATTGTTCGTTTGGTTTATTGAGTGAGAATTTAACTTTGGTTCTCTATTACATTTGCTGTTAAAAGAAACTATGTAATCATAGATGGATATGTTTCGGTAAAAATATTTCAGATTAATAAAGTCAAATTGTAAAAGAATCTTAAAAATGTGGGCTATAATATTGATCAAGAAAGATCTCTTAGTCAGATTATAAGATCGTGATTAGATCTGGATGACAAGAATTCTATTTATATTAAAGAAAAATATTAAAAATTATATATTTCTATTGCAATTTTATTTGGTTTTTCTTTTCTTCTTTTTCTTTAGTTTCATATTCTTCATTTCTAAATCATGACTTGAAATATGATTCGTAACTCCCAACCTAAATATTTTATATGTTTGAAATAACCGTGTATTTGAATAAACCTTCTTAGATTTTAGTTCTCCATACACACATTAACATAGTCTTAATTGTTTGAAGTTATAAGAATCCAATTAAGCGTATACTTACTATACATTTTTGG
Organism: Flaveria ramosissima; assembly: GCA_025215565.1. Classification (NCBI taxonomy): domain Eukaryota; kingdom Viridiplantae; phylum Streptophyta; class Magnoliopsida; order Asterales; family Asteraceae; genus Flaveria; species Flaveria ramosissima. The sequence continues at coordinate 8,217,344 of CM046043.1, read as the reverse complement.
TATATGACCAAGTATAACTCAATTCATGTTGCTTTGACATGTAGGCTTTTTTAGAACGTAGGCTTTACATACCTATATATTCTTATTTCTAAACTAATCTAATGGACAACATTTGATTAATCCAGAATAAATTGTAACGTCTAAAACTTAAACCTATAACCTTTGGTTGAGATGACTAATGAGAACATCTATTACAATATGTTAAAATTGAAGGTTTACATGTTTCAAAACATGGTTTGCAGAATACAATATAATTCTAGTTAAATGTCACTGAAACACATCCAAGAACACTCTATGAATAATTGTTGATGCGTTAACGATTATGTATAAAAGGCAATGATTTCAAGACCGGATCGGACCGGCCGGTCGAACCGGTCGGACCGGGAATCGGAGGGTGGCCTGAACTGGTTCAGGCCCAGTTCGGACTGGCCGGTTCGTCCAGTACCGGTGGTCGGACCGGAAACAAGACTGGTGGTCGGACCGGATTTTGATTTTTTTTTGGATTTTAATGGTAAAAACGAGGGATTAAACAATAAATTAGTATGTTGGACATAAGATTATTGTTAAGTTTTATATATAACTATAAAATACACACATAAATTACTTATATTGAAGTATATGTATAACTATGCATATAATATACTATATGTATAATTATGATATCATCCGATTCTTAAATCTGGTCCAACCGATCAGAATACCAAATCAGTAAGACGTCCGGTTCAACGTCCGATCTGAAAATATTGATAAAAGGTTGACTTTTAAGTACCAAGTCGTTGTAAACTGAAAGTAAAACAAACACAAGGGGGTCATTTGTAAATTATGTGGAGCGGATAGTTAACAGTTAACTGTTCAAACCACCTAATTCCGTTAGATGGGGAATGGGCGCATTGCACACCTGGCGTCATTTAGCATTGCCACCGTTGATCTCCTATAACAGTGTTCAAAATCAAAACCTTTCAAACCTTAACGGAGCTATCAAAGAGATCCAACGGCGGCGAATAAAACCGTACGGAAGCATCTCCGTCGCTCTGCAACCACTTCCGCCACCAATCGCCACCACGGTTGTCTTCTCTTTGATGGCCGACACTCAGTTTAGGTTAGTAGTTCAATCAAACGGTTGTTGTGTGTATATACTTGATCGATACACATCGTCATGTGTGTTTGCTGTTGGATTGGATCAGCTATTGTGGTGATAACTGATTGATTTCTAGGGAGATGATATTTCTCGAGGTGATTCGGTTTGTGAAGAATTTCAACTGTGTAATTTCGGTTTTGTTTTTGTTCAGTAGTGATGCTGATCGTGATTGTGTTGATCGGAGTTTTACGGAAGTCGTAGTTGTGCGTCACGGTGAAACGGAGTGGAATGCTGAAAAAAGAATTCAGGTTTAATTTCGCTTCTAATTTGGATGATTTCTGGTTTCTGATGATTGTATGGTTAAGACTTCTAGTCAATAGTTGTTTACCTGCTAGATTTCTTGATTCATTTTTAAGGAACTAATATGATGATATAGATTAACTGCTCTCCTATAAAGTATCTAGTAGACAGCCGATTAATGGGACGATGTTTATCTACATATCTGTGTGGTTACTGGGTAATTGCATCTTTTAGTGAAGTTGTTGTAAATAACATGTGTAAAGTCAACAAAGGGTTTCACACACAGTGTTAGATTCATTTGTTTTAGAAGGTAGATGGTCATGTGAACATGGATGACATAGTCGACTATGAATGACGACAACCTATCTAACAGCCATTCTAAAGTGCTGAGGTTTTTGTTTTCAGTGTTTGTGCCTAAGTTTCACTTCAGTGTAAAGATTATGTAATGCTGTTTAGCATGCACATAGTCTTGAAAGGGTGTAACAATGTGCATGATCTGCAAATTTACTGTAAAAGAGAGGTGTCTGGTAATCTGGTCTCCTAATGCACACATGAGCAACCCATCACATGAATATAAAGTATGATGAGGCCCTGATTGGAGTCTTCTATGTAAAGCATCTTCTACACATGTATACATACACATCCAATTATAAATGAACCACCATATGTGCAAATCATAACTAAAACCAACTAAATTACCAATAAATAAAAAACAATGCAAGATGTATCAGTCAAGAATCGTACAACTTGTTTCCCTAAATGCCAAGTGATGTTATGTTACACCTTTGATTCTTGTAATATCTAGACAGAGTCCTGCAGATGATCTGAGCAGTAAGTTGGTGCATTGACTGTTATCATCACCCACAACAAGTGCATTGACTGTTATTATATTATTCATGCCTTTAAAGTAGACACCTGCCAAGAAAGCTTTGGAAGCAATTTTGTGGGGTCTAATATTCTTCGATGTACCTTTCTCTACGCAAATTGATGATCTAAATAAATTTCATGTGTCCTATTATATCATGTAAAAATAGGTTATATATAAAGTATTTAATTATCATGTGAATTAACTTTAGACATAGATCTGCTTCCGTGAAAGATATTGATTAAATATTTTGTATCTTTGACGATCATGAAATAGGTTAGATGCCCAGAAATAAAGTAGTGGCAAATCTTCTATATTTGGACACCATTCATTGGCTATGGTGTTTAATCGCAATTATGGAGCAGAAGAAAAGAAAAGACATTGCCTAGTCTGCTGAGGAAGTTGTGAAATATTCAAGAGCTTGAATCTATGCTTATGGTAGAAAATTTGGGGTGTTATAGATTTAGGAGTTAGCACCTAGGTTTTGTAAGCAAGATCAGGTCCGACTATACCTAGCATTCCTGTATAAAGCAGGACAGAAAAAAAACCTCTGCCTGCAGTATATAACTTGACTATTAGGTCTGAAAGGCAAAGTATAGTGGCCTTACATCATAACTCCTCCTTCCTCTAATATTTTGGCAACACACTATTTGGCTCGGGTGGTATCCCTCACCAATTACACTTCAATATTCTAGTAAATTCAGAACATTATGTCTTTTGCACGTAACTAGCAAAAATCGAATGATTACATGATGCAAGTCACAAACAAATTATTGGTGAAGTTTCGGAAGCAATGCCTAACATATACTATTCATTTTTGGATTCCTTTATAAACATGAAGAGGAAGAATACAATGTTTGCTTGATCATCCAAGAAAAGTAAATGCTTCTAATTTAGAATGGAGGACACTTGTTGAAATTTTCTTTCTAGTAAGATTGTTCAAAATGTATCCTAGTTGCTGTTGAGATATGAGGTCTTTGGCTAGTGGCAGCCGGCCCTAGTAGGGGAGCCAGATTAGACTAGACAACTTACCATATTCTCGTTTTATATACCCTAAATCAGTTATTAATTTATTATATTATAGATGGATAATAGGGCTATTGTAATTCTCATCACCTGCAAAGAAATATAATATCCTAGTTGCAGCAAGTGGATATTGGTTAGATTATACTGAACCACTGTAAATCCCCATGTTCTTAGTTTTCGTATGGTGATCGTGTGTGAATACCTAACAGTTGCTTGGCTTCTATTTCCACGAATTTTATTTACTTCAAAAAGGTCCTCTCATGTCAAAAGCTTTTTCATTTTTCATATAGGATGTGATGTTGCTACTAAGAAATTTTATTCTTTATGCTGACCAGGGACATTTAGATATTGATCTCAATGATGTTGGAAGACAGCAGGCAGTTGCAGTAAGTTACATTTTTAATCTTCTGAAAGGAATGCTTGGGTCTTATGTTAATTTGGCTGTTGGTTGAATATCTGGTTGGTTTAGTTTGTGTTGGTATTAAATGTACATGAGTTACACCTCTTAACATCATTATGTTTACCCAAAATGAAATAAATGTCCACTAGACAAAGGCATACAATTATAGGAATGTGCAATAATTGCAATTTTAAGTGGTTATAATGTCGATTTTAGATTTTAAAGTACATACAATTTAGCAACATACAATCAATGCAGTTCTTTAAAAAGGGTGTAAGTAAGGGTAGAATGAGAAACTTGGTAAATTATATTCGAAGCAGACACTTTTTTTAGAAGAATAAACAGAAAGGTGGACATGTATTTTGGGACGGAGGGAGTACTCTTTATCGATAGAATACCTGTACGTTATATTTCGATTATAAATTTAGTAACTTAGTAACCTAAAAATGTACAATCTTGTTAAAGGTGGCTGAAAGACTATCAAGAGAGCCCAAAATTTCTGCCATTTATTCTTCTGACCTTAAAAGAGCTCTTGAAACTGCTGAGACAATAGCAAGCAGATGTGGGGGGCTTCAGGTATGACTCCAATAACCACTTATAATTTTTCTGCATATATGATCCATTAGACTAATAGGAGGGCATTAGAGGGTTATTGGGAGGTGATGTCTGCTGATTTTCTTAGAGGGAAGGTTGGATATTTTGGGTATGTTGGTTTTTCTAACTGTGAAACGTCTTTTCCTTCTTGATATACATTTTATTCATTTTACACCCCTAAATAAGGAAAGATGTTCCTATAGAGGGTGGAGTATGACATGGAGACATGCAAAAGAGAGGCGGTATCTTTGTTTTATGATCCCGAAGGTAGATACAATAGAAATGCACCTTTGAAAAAATCTGGTATTCCCTAGAAGTCAATGAAAATGACATACGGCAACCCATAATTTAGCATGTATGTCATCCTACCTTGCTGGCAAAAAGAGATTTGTCTAATAGGAAATTACAAAGTATCCGAGAATCTATAACTAGATTGACCATGTTTAAAATGCAGTATGTTTAGCAAAAGTTACCGCTTAACATTGTTTCTTTTACTATCTACCTAATTACTAGCATGGTTGATCCGGTTAGTTAAATTGTGAAGTATGATACCTAGAAATGCATGAACGGGAGAGAGAAATAAGGAACCATTGATTGGCAGACTTATATTATGAAGTTCTAAAGATTTAGCATTATTTTTCACATTTTTAATCACGATACTCACTTTGCCATCTTCTGATGTCAGGTAATTCAAGATCCTAACCTAAGAGAGAGACATTTAGGTGATCTTCAAGGTATAGTATATGGTGACGCACCAAAATTGAAAACCAAGGCATATGTAGCTCTTCAGTCTCCTGGAAAGGACGTCGAAATTCCAGTAAGCAGACACTTTGGTGTCTTTACTATTAAACCATTTATAAACTTTCTTGGTAAATGGAGTGAGACTTAGAGGTGTAAAAATGGATTTCTTTTGCATCACACGCACACTCACATGTGTGTGCATATCTGGATGGGTCAGAAAGGTGATTTTTAGTACTGGTCAAAACAGTTGGGTCAGGTTGTGAACATCTTGGAACACATTTTTGCCCCTTTTTCTTGAGTTCTCTAAATAATCAATATATAAATTATAAAATATAATTTCTAAATTTCATTGAAATATTAATTTCTTTCTTTTCTTAAATAAAGCGATTTAAGAGGTTGTAAGCATATAAATACACTTCGGGTCACCTTAGATGCATTCCACTTTTTAAGCTTGCTTTTAAAGATCACCTATTTGACTCGTTATGGGTTGAAATTATCACCTCTATCTGGTCAGTAAGTTTATTGTTGTTAAACACAGCTCATGTCTGTTAAAAGTTCATTTTGTAAATATATAGTGTGTTCCATCATCATGAATGATTATTATAAATTGATAAAAGTTACTGATTCTAATACTCTGTTGTTTTTTACAAAGAAAGGAATAAAAAGATCATTCACAAGTTTATTGTTTATATAGGGTGGTGGTGAAAGCCTAAATCAACTCTATAAACGTTGCACCGATGCATTGCAAAAGATTGCTAGTAAACACCGAGGTAAAACTTTGTCTTACCATCCTTTTCACTTGAATTAACCATCGTTACGATGATACAAAATACTGATAAACAGGGGAGCGGATTGTGGTGGTGACTCATGGTGGTGTGATAAGAGCACTTCACGAGCGGGCTTCTTCAGGAAAGGGACACCGAGCTGGAAAGATACTGAATGTCTCAGTCAATGTATTACACTTGTCGGATCCAGACAAATGGGTCATCAAATCATGGGGAGATGTCAGTCATCTGAATGGCGCCGGGTACTTGGATTCAGGGTTTGGTGGCGATCGAACTTCCGGTTAGACTTTACATACATGTCAATTTCTTGGCTTGCTATATACATTTAATGACCAACATCTCAAGTCTTTGATGAGCTTTAAATTCTTTGAATTGTTGTACAACTAAAGTCTTAGAATTGATTTGTATCTGATCCCATTTGTTGGGCAATAGTGATTTGGTGGGAAGATATAATGTTTGAATAGTTGGTCCACATTGCACATGATTACAATTTGCGAATGGTGCTATTATGGATTATTAGGGTAATAATAATTACATTACCTATAAATTGACAATTGTGGGAAGTTAATATTTTATTTTATAGTTTTTTCATTTAACTAGTGATGACAATTTATAAGAAGTTTATAATTAGAGTTATTTACGATTCTATCCTGTCCTGGTTATAGAACACCGTCCATGTGTGGTGATTTAACCGAAATGGCTTTATTAGTAAGAGTTTTTACTTCCCTTCTTTGTTATTATTCATATAATTTAGTTAAAACATATATAAATTTTAAAATTTGTTCATATTATTAAGATCTCTCAGATCTTATTCTTAATATCATGTTCGTATTCAATTAAATAATAACTATGTATTATTTTTTTTATTCTATCTTCTCCTTCTTTAACAAAGAAGTCACAATTCCATAAAATTTTATTGGTAATATATATAGGGAATGAATAGTAAGTTTGTTAAATATATGGAATGTTAAGTTAGTTCATAATGTGATCTGTAAACTAGGAAATGCGATGGAGTGAAAATTTGGGTGACGTTTTACAAATTTTCCCTCAATTGGTAGAGATAAGCTCAATTTGTAGAGATAAGGTATGGATAAGGATCAGGTTGTGAATTCCCTAAGGTAAAGGTACAAATAAAAAAAATTGTTTTTGTGTAAAAAGTGTAACAAGAAATCTAACCATTCATGTTTTAATCCATGACTAAGGGGTTGTTTGACAGCCTCTTAATCAGTCTCTTAATGGTTCAGATGTTTAATGATTCAGTATTTAATGATTCAGACTGTTTGTTTCGCGAGCAAATGTCTGAATGGTTCAGACATTTGCTTCTGAATGGTTAAGCATTATACTAGTGCTGAATGGTTAAGAGGTCTAATGTTGAATGATTAATACCTCTTATCTGAATTGGTCTGATATTTGCATTTGAATAGTTAAATGATATACTAGCTTTTAATGATTCAGACCTCTTAATGGTTCAGACCTCTTAATGGTTCAGCACTTAATGAGTCAGACCTCTTATTGGTTCAGCACTTAAACATTCAGAAGTCGCCAAACAACCCGTAAAATTAAATTATAAGAAAACAATTGTTACTAGATTATTTTAGTCTTAGCCACTCTTAGACTTTTGTTTAAGTTCCTTACTTTTTTAAACGCTCGTAATTTTTACATACAATATTATTTTTTTATAAAAGTTACATCGTAAAACAGAGCAGTTTTTATCTTTAAAATGAGTATGTATTGATATATATTAAAGTAAAAAAAGATTACATCATCATATCCTTTTGCTCGTTATTGTGTCTTTATTGTTTTTTATTGTGTTTGCCGGAACACCATTGTGGTGTTTTGTTATAATGTGTACTTCTTATATATAAAACACAGTAATAAAATCACAACTAATTTATATAAGGGTTATTGGATTTTAATAATCTGAAGTTTCATTTATTGGTCGGGATTAATCCCAACTCAATAAATGTTTACAGATACTCTTAACTTTAAGTTTATTTTCCTCCAACGATCCCTTACTGACTGAGAGTTAACCCCGTTAGTTTTTTGATGACGTGGACTGTTTTTGTGGCCAAAACACTAAACAGAAAGTTGAAATCTATCATCAGGTCCGTCAATTTGAAACTTCCGCACTCAAAAACCTGTCAATCTCCACCTCCTGATTTGAACCACCGAACTCGTTGGAGGTAGATTTCAGGTGATGATGAAAGTTAGACGATGAAAAACGGACCTAAATGAGACTAGGCGGTGCTAGAGTTGAAAAATGGCTCAAATTTAGCCTAATTTCATCAAAAAAACTAACGGGGGTTAACTCTTAGTTAGTAAAGGATCATTGGAGGAAAATAAGTTCAAAGTTAGAAGTATCTGTAAACATTTCCTGAGTTGGGATTAATCCCGGCCAATAAATGAAAGTTGGAATTATTTAAATCCAATAACCCTTTATATAATACATTAAAAACAATAATAAAATAACATAAAATGATATAAAACGTATTGTGTCATTATGTTTTACTAAACATATTTGTGTTCTTCTGATATGATTAGTTCTAAAAAATACATTGTTGAAATAATATAATCATGTACTTCTAATATGTTTGATTCACGTAAGAGTATACGTAAAATACCAAAAGGGGTGTTTCTTTATTTTGGATGCTCTAATGATAAAATAATAATAAATTTATATAATACATAAAAAACAACGACAAAAATACACGTAATGATTTAAAACGTAAAACACATTTTTCAATGATATTATCCTCACGTATTTTACACAATGATCAAAATGTCTCTCATTTAAAAACAATACTTTGACGCATGTCAAACCCAAAATCGTTCTTAATATTTTTAAGTTAAATATCACTTTTACTATAAGTCTATCCTTATAGTAAATTAAAAAAGAAATTAGAAAATAATTTATTAAATAAAAAAATTCAAAATTAAGAATAAAAAATAAAAAAATACGTTTCAAAAAAGGAAATTGTATATATTTTATTTTGGACTTGTAAAGCTATATATTCAAAACACAAGTTTAATACATAATGTATAACTCTTTAAACATAATTTTAAAAAAATATGTAATTTAATAAATTTAGAGCGCATATATAAAATTAGACCTTTTAAATTAAATCCTCTCTCTCACTCACTCACACACACTTCCTCCCCTCCCCCAAACCTTAGATCCACGTAACCTAACCTTTGTCATCGACGTAGATTGAAATGGCAAAAAAACAAAAACCACACAACTTTTTAAGATATTTTGAAAAAGCGTTAAGTTTCTACGTATCAAAATATTTTTAAAGATACACATAATACATGTTTCTTAATCTATGATCAACATGTTCAATTCTTCTATAATATATTAGGTGAAAATGGTAAAGCAAAAGCCATAAGGAAATATATAGAATCGTGGCATGACATGCCGATATGGTTGCATGAGCTAGGAGGCATGAATTAGAGTAGTTGCCCTTGGAAAGATACAACTACATCTATATTTAGTTTGATATTAAGTTATTAAGGTCGCTTACTTCACCCATTGCCCATTGCGCATTGCCCTTTTATAGCCACCATGAGTTTTCCGATATATTTTTATATGTTACAAGAAATAAAGTAGTTGTCTTGAAAAGATTTGAAATGCATGTTTAATCGTTCTCATGTAATCTATTATAAACTATCGGTGTCAGGTGACAAGTAAATGTAGGAATTTGTTCGAGATTTGGCTCAAGAATAAATGAATATGAGTAGTTGTCTTGAAAAGATACAATTCTGTCTATGTTTAGTTTGTTATTAGGTTAATAACACCCACAATAGAGATGTTCTTGGGCGATTTTGGGGATGGATGGTGTTCTTTAGCACTTCTGATTAAGTAATTTATATTTCATATTTTATTTAAATTATAAGTTTTAACTTGTTTTTTAGTATATTTTCTTTTCCGGTTAGAAAATATATTATTTATGTTGATGTGGAGTGTTGATGTTGATTCTAGGTATTTTTTTTATTTTTAATACTATCAATGTTTTTTTAACTTTTTAATATGTTTACATATATTAAAATTTTCGTCCCCCACATATTCTCCTCCATTTCTTGACACAAAAAATTCAATGATAACTCGATTTGATGGTTTAGTGATTCAATTTGGACAAAATATGTATGAATGATCTAATTTTAAATTTGATTACTATTTTGTAATATTTTTTATTAAAATAAATAATTTGAGCTTTTAAAATCTATCTATACTAATAAATATATCTTTGACGGACACATAACACAATTCTAAATCTCTTAAATCTTATTTTTTTCATTTCTCCCTCGTATTAAATAATTACATTAACTAATATAATATCATTAATTTTTTTCAGATTAAAAATATCTGTTAATAAATTAAGAAAAAATATTTATATAAATGTAATTTCTAAAGAAATAAATTTTTGTATAAAATAATTAAGAACTTTTTCTAACACATCAACTTTTTAAAAATTATAAAATATTTTGTGTTGTTAAATAAAATTCTTATCAAACGAAAATGATTAAAACTCAAAGGTATAATAAGAAAATTTTTAAAAAAAATAATATCTTTAATAAAATTATTTGTTTTGAAACAAAATGTTTAAAAACACCTTTTTTGAAATAAAAGAAAAACATATTGAAAAGATGATATCATCATTATATTACATAAAGTCCTTAAACATGCGTAATTTTAGTCGTATCTTATCTCATAATATCGTTTTATAATTCATAATTTTTCGTTACTAACTATTTAATATATTATTTATTCAACTCGTATAATAAAAGAGATACTAACATAGTTAAATACAAGATGAAAGTGATGATGTGGTTCCATGAAGGTTCTTTGGGTGGTTTAGGGTTGTTTGATTACCACTGACTTAGTAAGATCTTACTGAGTCAGAAGCTGACCCAGTTAGAAGTTCTGACTAAGTCTGTATTTGACTGAAACTTGACTGTTTGATTTAATATCTGACTGACTCTGCTGGATAATAAAAATAACCATATTGTCCCGTAGTTCTTACGAGTTTGAATTTAACTAGTGTTGTGTAATCAATAAAAACAGTCAAATTTTTAAGAATAATATAATAACTTAAAATTCAAATGTCATACAAAATACAAGTTAAACATAAATCAAACATAATTCAAATAAAAACATTGAATTTCAAACGTGTTACAAGAGTTTGCATACAAAATGTCATAGATATAATCAAGCTGCCAACAGAAAATAATCTTATTAAAAAGGTTTTCATATTAAAAAAATACATTTGCCTCTGCTTCCCATTCTTCATCACTCATATTGAAAGTGTTGGTTCTAGGATTATAAATATTCATTGTTTTTTTTCAGTTTCACCCAAGGCTCGTACTTTGATTTCAAGTAGTCATATCGATTTTTCATTTGTTTATGGTCAACAATGAAATTATGATCATTTTTTAGTTTTTCCGCAACAACTTTCGATGAGCATCCTTTTAGGTTACTACCCTCCTGCCCGTTGTTTGTTATTTCATGTATACATGCTTCGAGAAATGTTTTGTCGACACATTCTAACTTTCAAATAACTCTAGCTTTTTTTTCTGGCATGCCTAAATTAAGAACTAATATCAAAACTGATTTTAAGAAATCATATAATAAGCAATATTATATATGATTTCAAGAACCCATATATCCAATATCAAATTTGATTTCAAGAACAAATATAACTAATATCAAATCTGATTTCAAGAACCCATATAAATCTGACTTTAAGAACACATTATCAAATTTGATTTCAAGAATCCATACAACATCAAATCTGATTTCAAGAACACAATATCAAATCTGATTTCAAGAACAACTTCAAGAACTAGAACAAAATTTCTAATCATACAACTAAATGAAAACAAGAACAAGAACAACTTCAAAACAAGAACAAACGTTAAAATATAGTATACATTCTGCGGAAGGAGGAGCACATGAGGGAGGACGGTTCGCAGAGGGGTGGGGAGAGCGTCGGAGGGAGGGTGGTTCACGGAGGGGGTCGTGGAGGGGTGGGGAAGAGCGGCAGAGGCACGACGGAGGGGGTCGTGGAGGGCAGGGGAAGAGAGGCGAGCACCGACTGCCCCTTTCTTGGTCAGAATAGCGATTTCAAGGGTCTGGGCCAGACCTCCGGACCCGGTTAGAAGTTGATTTGCGCAAATCAAACACGCCCTTAGCCTTTACAATCAAAATGAATATAAATGTTTTCCAAGAAGGATGAAAGTTTGATGTGACAACTAACTTTAACTTGATTTTTGACGTTTTTATGTTCTTCTTTGTAATGTTTCGTTAAATTTTCAAATTTAATATAGATTTATTTTCAAACATTTAGTATGGATCATTTTTATAATTTTCATAATTTTCATAATTATAAATTGAAAACTAAAATATTGTTAAACTCTTCAATTGATCCAATCTATTACAAAGTAAAGAAAATAATTTTATTTATCATATTAATGAAGTAATCAAATTAAAAAATAAAATGAAATAAAAGAATAAGAAGGCAAAGAGAACAACCATAGCCAACGACAAATTCTTGTAGCCCTGCGTCTTACCATTATCTAAACTTAAGAGAACCTTTCTCCATCACGAATATATGATTTAAACCACTATGGTTTTGTGGTCCTCGGGTTGTTTTCAACAAGCACATATTTTTAATGTTTTTAATCTATTATATCTTCTAACATTATACCCTTTTATTTTATTTTATTTTATTTTATTTTATTTTATTTTATTTTATTTGTTCCTTTTAAGCCATTCAAAAATGTAAAACTCTAAAACCCAACCATGGTAAACAAGCTCTATTTGTTATAGTTTTTCATTGATATGTAATCTCGCTACTACAAATGGGTTAATAACCAATTATAATAAGAGCTTCCACAATTTAAAAAGAAAGAAAGAAAGAAAACGACCCCTAAAAAACGAGTGATATGGACATTGGTACTTGCCCCACTCTCTTTTCATATTAGCAAATTATACAAAGTAAATATTTATTTTACCTGTATATCAAATCAAGATGCTTAAAACACTAAATTATTTCAAGAACAAAAATAGCAAACTTCAATCATTTTATAATTTTTTTTTATTGTTTTTACCTACGAAGCACGGAAGCGCCTCCAGGTAAGCCGAACCCGTTTCGGGTACCTGTTCGAAACGGAAACGTGTTCGAAACGCGTAGGAAACGTTTCCCCTGCGCTTCGGTTTCGCGGGGACTGCACGGGGACGTTTCCAACATGTTTCCTTAACGTTTCTTGTTAATTTTAGTTGTCAGATTTCATCTGTGTTGTTGTGGTTGCTGGGATAAAACTTGAACAAAAGATAAAGAGAAAGGAGAAATAAGTAAACGAAGAGGAGTTCCCTTAAAACTTATCTTTTAACTAGTACGAATACTGTGCAAAAAGCTGCAATTTCTTGCAGAAAGCACTGTTTAAAAACAGTGACAAACTGACAATTGAATAAAAAATTCTTTTTCTTCAACAATTTTTTTTGAAGGTTTTAAGTCTTTTTTGAATTTGTTTAATACTTTGATGTCTATTTTCAAATTTGTTTAATATATTCATATTTTTTATACTTTTTTCCATACATTTGCCGTACCCGTATCTTGAATTTTTTATATTTGCCGTTTCCCGTACTCGTACAGTCCCCGTACCCACGTCCCGTACCCGTTTCGATGCTACATAGGTTTTTACTTCTTACTTACAAATTATGTGAAGATTTAGGTATATTAAAGTGAGATGGCTAACACAATCTAGTTCTAAGAAGTTAGTTAATCCAAACCGAATTACATACTACTGCCAAGTGAACCTGACGAACGTAATAAAACTATGAGTAAGTCGAGATATCAATCCAAGTGACATTGTAATGAAAATTTCAATACTAAACTCTATATCAATTCCTAACCAATATTAATTAAACATTTAATCTGAAACTAACTAATTGAAAAATGATCCAAAAATTAATGAAAACTAAAAGTACAAAAACCCAGAATGAGAAGAAATAATCAAGAAATGACTAAGACACGAGAAAATACCAAACATGATGAAACAAATCACTTAGGAAAGAAATCATATTGACTAATCTAACTATTTTCAGAAATAACCACCATATGATAGCGTCTAAGGAGTGTAATACCTATAAACCACTAAGCTATGTGAAGTCTCCTATAGGTTTTACTAACACACATAAATGGTCCTAAGGGTCCAGTGAAGTTCACAAGGTAAAGCGTTGGATTACCTCTTAGTCTCACCATAACCTAAATTGTCAAATGATTTTAGTGACGCCTTACCTCTTGGTCTCGACAATCAAATACAACTAGAATGTCGGGGATAATTCTTGAAGCAAAAGAGTTAACCTGTTCAAATTAATTTATGACTTGGAATTGCAAAGGATCATAATGACAAAAGCAAAATTCACTCTTGTGTAATTTTAGCATGAACTATTAATGATAAAATGAAAATTTTATAATCTATCACCTCTCAATCTCAAGATTAGTGAAATATTGTTTTAAATCAACAAATCAATCCTATCCTTATGATTAATTATTGCTAGCTTAATCACACAAAAAGTCCCAAAACACAAATGAAGCAACTTTATCATGCAAATCAAACCAAAAAGCACAAAATTAACCAATTATACTCACAAGAGGTACAAGATCATAACTTTAATCAATAAAACAATATTCAAACATATCATAAAGTAAACATTACAACTCTTAATATCAACAATTAAACCATATGATTAATCAAACCCGCAAAATAGCCAAATTATGCAATAATCATCGCAAAACCTAGGTAACCTAAAACTCTAGCTACTAATCACGAATTGAAATAATAAAATCATAAAACAATAGCAAACATTCTAGAAACAAGATGAAAGAAATGAAAACAAATGTAAACTGTGCTAAAATCAAACCAAATGCTTCCTAGCCTTTGATCTTCACTTCTAAGCCTTCAAGACTTGTCTTCTGCTCCAATAAGTTGTATGTAATCATTCTTAATCACCTTGATCGAATATGATGAAATTTGGATGGAATGTTGCATAAATAGCAAAAATTAGGGTCTTCTGTCGAAGGGTAATCGTAACATAAACCCTTACGGCCCATAAGGCCTTGAGGCGGCTAAATTTCATTTAATGACATGGCAGATTACCTAGTATGCAAGTTACAATGTTATGGAGTGTTATAGAAAAGTCTTATAGTTCGTACTAACTATTCTTGGCCAGATCTTCCATTAAACTTTCTTTTACTAGAAAAGCCGTTTTAGAATCTGATTAGAGCATCTAAAAAAATTGAGTTGGCACTACATAATTGCGAATTTATGAAATCTCGATTTGAATTGTATAATTATGCATACGCATATCTATAGTGAAATCAATGTTAAATTAGAAAATTATAACAATATTTTTGGTTCTATTGATAAGAACGTTCTATTTCAAATATAATTGTTTGAGTGTTTGTGAACGCAAACAATATATGAGATTAAAATTGTTGGAAATGACGTGCGGTTTAAGTTAAACTAAAAGTTGAGACAACATTGTCTTAATATATGACAAAATGTTTGAATTTAGTTTGTGAGGAGATCCAAATTAAAAGTTGGTGGTTGCATGCTCTAGAAAAATAGATTCAAAGGAACCTTCATAAGCGATTAAAGTGCTAATTAGAAACACTTAATTTTTTAATGTTTACTCAATGTATGATAAATTATTCTTTTAACAATAATTTTTTTACTTTTAAATATCATATAATCAATAGCACTTAGAGGGATACAAACTCACAATACATTTATGAAGGACAATCATTAATATAATTAGACCACCATATCATGGGCGTATGATACATTATTTAAAAGTTAAATGCATCGTGTATGAATTTAATGATGGGAAAAAAGTGAAAAAATAACCAATTTAAAATGAATGTAACTTCTCATTAGATTATGGGTACATGTGTAAAAACATTATAACGGTTAAAAGATATGGGTTGCCTGACCTTTGGACACAAGCTCTATCATCTAGGGCTCCAATTTTATGTTGGTTCTTTCAAAAATAACAAGGATGAATATAGATAGTTCATAAAACTTTTGTTAGCAAGTTGTTATTTATTTTAGGAATATTAGATTTTAATAATCCCAACTTTTATATATTGGCCGGGATTAATCCCAACTCAGCAAATGTTTACGGACACTCTCAACTTTAAATTTATTTTTTCTGCAACGATCCCTTACCAACTGATAGTTAACATCGTTAGTTTTTTGATGACGTGGACTACTTATATGGCCAAAACACTAAGTAGAAAGTTAAAATCAAATGTCAGGTCCGTCAATCTGAAACTTCTGCAACCTAAAACCCGTGAATTTTCACCTTCTGATTTGAACCCTTGACTCGTTAAATGTAGATTTCAAGTGACGATGGATGCTAGACACTGAAAAAAGAACCTAATATAGGTTGGGCTGTGGCGGAGTTGAAAAATGGCTCAAAGTTAGCCCCATTTCATCAAAAACACTAATGGGCGTTAACTCTCAGTTAGTAAGGGATTGTTGAAGGAAAATAAACTCAAAGTTAGAAATGTTTGTAAACATTTTCTGAGTTCGAATTAATCTCGGCCAATAATAAAAGTTGCGATTATTAAAATCCATAATTCTTTTATTTTATTAATTATAACTTCTTTAAAATATATACTAATAGTTCTAGACAAGTTGAAGATGACTACGGAAATAAATGTAACAAAAATCGTTTTAGAGTTGAAGATGACTATGAAGACCGTCCATTGACCGGAGTACCATTAACTAATCGGTCACATGCAATCGCGTGGCAACTCAACAATATTAAAAAAAAAAAAAATTATTGACCAATTAAAGGTGGTTATTTACGTATATTATAAAATAAATACAAAACAAAATGAAAGTTGAATGTCGTAGGTGTTTGTTATTTTGTAAACCGTGAATGATTTAGTAATCTACTTAGGAAAATATACAAATAACACAAAACCCTTAAACCTTCAAGATAATCATCTGTGTAAACAAAATGAATGGATTAAAACTTAAAAGGCTACCGGCTAACTGATTTTGGATGAAATAGAAAATCAATAATGGTCTACCTGCTAGAATCGAAACCTAAAATATGAACACAATTTAAGTTAACGGATCTATAGAACTTTGAAAAATCCGGTTGGAATCTTACCGAACTACCTCTTGAAGGAAAATGATCATGAGAATTGATGGTGGTTAGCATAAAAGGCCTGAATAGTGGATTAATATACGAGTAAATACTATAAAAAAACTAACATATTTTTTATTTTTACTCATAAAAGTTCTTTAACAATATTTTACATTTAAGAAACCAATATACTTTTCTCAATAATTTTGTAAACATCAAAATCCCAATTCAACACTAAACAAGTCCGTACTAATTGATTTCACATGTTAATTTAAAAATGGTGAAAGTTTTAAAACAACTTGGAATCGATACATTTGGATGTTTATTTCACAAAATACATGTGGTGCTCTATTTAAAGTGGTAAACTTAAGCAAACCAAAAACTACAAGCTGTGGCTATAAAATCAACCAAATATTTATAAAGAGAAACATATAATAATGATTCATGTTTTATGTTTGTGTTTTAAATGTTAGTTTTATGTATTCGAAAAATTTCATTATAGATTACCATATAATTATATGAATAAGGTTTAAGTTTAAAGAAAGTAATGTAGGTCTTTTTAACTCTAAATCTTAATTATTCAAATATTTTTAAAAATAAGACATAATATATCAAATGAGATGTGCACACACATGCTTAAGTAGATAATTCTTATAAACAGTTAAAAATAAGAATATAGAATTTAAAATTTCAATAAATTCATGAGCTATTATGCCATACAATTAAGTTTATCCAAACACCCTTTAAATCATTGTAATTATATTAATCACTTTGTTTAGATCTAATTGGGTGTGATGATTCTAATTATTGATTCTTGTTTGATTCACAAGCAATGCTTTTCATAAGTTTGAACTTGAAGCACAAGACAATTCCCCCATTGATGATAGTTAATAATACTTGATAGAAAAACAATTTAAAAAAATAAATCTGATAATTGTTATGATGGTTTGTTTTAATTAGATCATTCCTTTTCATGTTTTTTTGTGGTCCATTGCCATTCGTTTTTTCCTTCTTGTTTTACATTGAATGTTTATTGTTGTAGTTGAATTTTTTTTTCCTGAACGGCTGTAGTTGAAATATTTAAGTATTTAACGACTCAAATAGAAATAAGCGTAGCGTATTAAATAAGTTGAATAAATAAAATAGTTATTAATAATATTTAAAAACTCATGTTCTACATCATATTTCATATTTTGCTTTACCTTCTATGTTATATTCCATCCTTATTTGTTTTCTCTCTTACGTAAGATCCTCTTTCCTATAACTCTTAATTTTTGAGAATTCTTAAAAACTTAAAATTTATGAAAACTAGATTCTAAGAAAATATAAACTAAAATTTATTTAAACTTAATTTTAAATAAAAAAATAGTTGTTATAGTAAAAATAAAGTCAATTAGTTTTATTTTTTATGTAACCCTTACTAAATAATAAAGAAATTATTCTTTTACATAGTTTATTTAATAAAAATTGGTTTAAGATAAATTAGTAAATAATAACTAAATTTAAGTATTGTTTCGATAAAACCATTTACACTTTTTTTAATTATTAAATTACCCAAGTTTCTTTATGTTCCATTATGATGAAACTATTTATAAATGTAAAACTTTATAATTCATATCCCGCAATGAGGTGTTGTCGTCGTAACTCGTAACTACTAAGGTTTCACCCGACATCAGTTAGGGTAGCAAGATGATGTCGTTTTCTTGCATTGGTGGTGGATGAGACGACAGTTTCATTGTTTGAGGCGACGATAGAATCTTCCGAAGGAACGAAGAAATGAAAATTGGCAACGAATGAGATGTGAGATATGAAGGTTAAAAACACCATAATCAATTTTGATTGGTGTGGTGCTTTGAGGACGTGAGATCAAGATTATCCGTTATTAAATCAGTTTCAACAAAGTAAAATAATTTTTTTTACATATTTCAAATCAATATCTCGAGAGTTTTGATACAAGGGGTTTGTGTGAATTTAGTGCGGTTGTTGAAACCTAGAGTAGAGTGGATGTGATAAGCAAATTAAGTGATTACCATGGACAATACCCCTTATAATGTTTAATTATCGTGGTCTTAATTGCAAGTCTGAAAAACATAGGAGTCTATCATCAATCAAAGTATAAGAATGGGTAACGATCAATGGACCGCGAGCGTCACTAGTGGTGTTGCAGTAGTGGTGATTGTAGGTTTTTCCGATGGATTTCACCAATAAAATAAACAATAATTAATATCACAAAACAACTTTATTAGTCGATTCAAGCCAATCCAAAACCACATTAACTCTTTTAAAACTTTATTAATTATATTTTTGTTTCTCCCAAAACAAACAAACGAGTGTATAGTTTAATTTAGTTAAAAAAAAGTTTAAGAAAAAATAATCACAAATTTTAACAGAAATAATCTCTCTCTCTCTCTCTCTCTCTCTCTCTCTCTCTCACTACACATATATATATATTTATCACCATTATATACATCTCCATCTTCCTCTCACTTTCTCCCTTTCTCCATCAACACCCAATACAAAACTGCAGTAAACCCTAGAACATCTTCAAACACCTCATCAATTTCACAATGTTGCATCACACAAAGCTTCACCAAACCTACAATCATCATCTTCCTCACTAAAAACCCCTCAATTTCAGAGTAAACACTTCAATCAATGGGTGGTTGCACCTCTAAACCCTCAACAGAATCCCAATTCTCCCACCACCATAACACCACCAAATTAAACAACACACAAACAGAAACAGAACCAACAACATCCACCACAAACAACGAAACTGAAGCACCAAAAAAGTCCCCATTGTTTCCCTTTTACACCCCAAGCCCAGGGCGCAATTGGTTCTCCAAGAAATCGTCTCCGGCGAAGTCCCCGGCGGCGACGCCGAAGGGATTCCTCCGGCGGCCGTTTCCGCCGCCGTCTCCGGCGAAACACATCAGGGCGGTGTTGGCTCGTAGGCATGGGCCCGTGAAGCCCAACGAGGGTGAAAGGGGCTCTGGGTTGGATAAAAGCTTTGGGTTTTCGAAGCATTTTGAGAGTAAGTTTGAGGTTGGTGATGAAGTGGGAAGAGGGCACTTTGGGTATACTTGTAAAGCTCAGGGTAAGAAAGGGGAACTTAAGGGTCGTGAAGTTGCAGTCAAAGTTATTCCAAAGTCAAAGGTTTGTTCTTTCGAATTCAATCTTATATTGATTAGCAGTTATGTGGGATTAAGTGTAAGTGATCAGTATGATGGAGTGATTAGATCTGAAGTTGATTTGATGTTTTGATTTAGAATTTTAGATCAAAGAAATAATGAACTATGATTTCTAATTTTAGTTGTTGACTTTCGTAGTTCTTCGTTTAGTTTCTTTTTAAGGTAATTTGAAGAAATCTGAGTAGTTAAACATGTCAAATTTGTCTTCTAGACGAAATTGGTATAAACTGTTTGTCTGATTTAGGTTCTTGCATGCGATCAGCCTGCGAAAGTTGCAAAATTTAAGGAAACCTTACAAGATTATCAGTTTATCAGATTGTTCATCACTGGGGTGTTAAATTGATATAGTCTTGTTTTAAAAAACTTGAGGTGCTTCAAGGTGTATAGGTCGCAAAAGCTGAACCGCGAGGCGTGAGCTTCATGCATGCGAGGCGTGAGGTGATAGATTCACATACGCTAAGCGTTTGCTCCATGTACAACCATATAAGTTCTATATACAAATAATACAATCAGAAGCTGAATATTGCTCATCTCTTTTACATATCAGCCTTATAATCAAGTAAATCATTCATTTTCACTTCATCATTTTGGTCATTTTTACATATCAGTCTCCTTGAGACCCTATATTTGACTAGTTTTCACATGTTAGCCTCCTTGAGACCCTATATTTGACTAGTTTTCACCAATTTGATCCACATGTACATGAGGCGCCGCCTCAAGGGCCTGAGTTGTTTTTTCGATCGCCTAGCACCCCTCGTGCCTCAAGCGCGCTTTTTAAAACGAGGATATTAGTTCTATCGTATTTGGGTTTGCAAGTATCCTTGCATGGCTTTTAAAGATCGGTGTTAATTCTAGAACTAGAATGGTATTCCTGATACATGAGAAATAGTTATAATAAATACTTGCTTGAAATAAAAAAAAAGGTAGCTTAATCGTATTTAACATGATTCCATAGATGACAACAGCCATAGCCATTGAAGATGTAAGACGGGAGGTTAAGATATTGCGAGCCTTGACAGGACATAACAACTTAGTGAAGTTTTATGATGCGTATGAAGATCATGAAAAAGTCTATGTTGTGATGGAGTAAGTGCTGCAAATACCTCTGTTTCATTGTTTTCTTCTATGTTTCTTGCTAACCGTTAGACAACTTAAATCTGTCGAATAATTTCAGGTTATGTGAAGGAGGGGAGCTTTTAGATAGAATACTTGCAAGGTAACATGTTTATCGCTTTTTAGAGAAAATATTGGTCAACACTGGTTTAAAAACTTTAATTAAATGAATTTGATCTGATATCTGTTTTCTAGAGGTGGGAAATACTCAGAAGATGACGCTAAAGCCGTATTGATACAAATATTGAGTGTTGTTGCGTTTTGTCATCTTCAAGGTGTGGTTCACCGGGATTTGAAACCAGAGGTGATGGTTTACCTATTTTAAACATTCATATAACTATATTAGTCTACATAAGTTTAATCTTTTAGGCACTTTTTTTTGTTATAACTGTTTTCAATAATTTCATCAGAATTTCTTGTTTACGTCCAAGGATGAAAACTCGCCACTTAAGGCCATAGATTTTGGTTTGTCAGAGTTCGTGAAGCCTGGTATTCTCTCGCTACATATACATACATGTTTGTGCGTATGTACATGAATTTTGTGTGTCTGATTTTATGTTTGGTGGTTTTTAGATGAAAGGCTTAATGATATTGTGGGTAGTGCATACTATGTGGCACCCGAGGTTCTACATAGATCGTACAGTACCGAGGCAGATGTATGGAGCATTGGTGTTATAGCATATATTCTTCTGTGTGGCAGCCGCCCCTTTTGGGCTCGATCCGAATCCGGGATTTTTCGAGCTGTTTTAAAAGCAAATCCAAGTTTCGATGAAGTACCCTGGCCCACACTATCATCCGAGGCCAAAGATTTTGTCAAACGATTATTAAACAAGGATCCTAGGAAACGATTGACAGCTGCTCAAGCCCTCAGTAAGCCTCTCCCAACCATTTAGTTTTTGTCTCCTATAAACGGTTCAGTGGCTCATTAACTGTAAACACGGTTCAACGGTTCATTGGCTGCAAATATGGTTCAACGGTTCATTGGTAAATCTCGAATTGATTATGATATGATATGGAGCAGGTCATCCATGGATTAGAAATAATGCTAATGAAGTGAAAGTGCCTCTTGATATCTCGACATTGAGACTCATGAAGAGTTATATGCGTTCATCTGCTCTTCGTAAAGCTGCTTTACGGGTGTGTAATTTTAATACATTTGTTGGGTGTCAGTTATTTAAATCGTGTTTAATGTAATTTTTGTTCCTCTTGATTTGTAGGCCATATCGAAGACGTTGACTGTAGATGAGTTGTTCTATTTAAAGGAGCAATTTTCTCTGCTGGAACCGAGCAAAAACGAATCTATAAGCATAGAAAATATAAAAACAGTGAGTACCCGATTCATTTATTACATCATATTGAATAAGCGAATTTGTTTTATAAAAATTTTGCAAGTACTTTAAAGTTTAAACCATATAAAAAATTTGTAGCCTCTTAATTCCTCATGAACCTTAGGCCTTGATGAAACATGCTACGGATGCCATGAAGGAATCGCGAGTCCATGATTTCCTAGCATCAGTAAGTCATTGATAACACATTTTAATCATAAAACCGTAGTTCTACTTGCATATTTAGGGATCATCATGCATGTTTATATGAATCGCAGCTTAGCGCACTTCAATACCGAAGAATGGATTTTGAGGAATTTTGTGCAGCTGCCATAAACATCTATCAGCTCGAGGCTCTCGACAGATGGGAACAACATGCTCGTTGTGCCTATGAACTCTTTGACAAAGATGGCAACCGAGCTATCATGATTGAAGAACTCGCATCCGTAAGTCACCTCACCATCTTTTATAAAAACCGAATTCCCTAAAGATCTTATAAAAATTACGTTTTAATTACTTTGTATAGGAACTCGGCCTCAGCCCATCAGTTCCCGTTCACGCGGTCCTTCATGATTGGGTCAGACACACCGACGGAAAGCTCAGTTTCCTTGGGTTTGTGAAACTATTGCATGGTGTATCGAGTCGGGCCCTTGTTAATAAACCTCAATAACACTTGCTTATTGGTGTGGCATTGTGTAAAGTTAGATCAGTTGAAATTGTGTTTGGGTTTGCTGCAGTTAAAGGTAGGAAATACATCCTTTTATACATCAGATTTCTGATAAGAAAAACAAGATTATGTATTCAATTGCCATTGTATAATGTATTGTATTCTCATCAGATGGTTTCATGCTCTAATAAACTAATTTCCATTATGTATCGTATTCGTATTCTCATCAGATGGTTTATTAATAATATGAATAACGAGACGATTAACAATCACTATACATGTTATTATCAATCGCCTTGCAAACCTTTGGAAAAACAACATTAATTTAAACCTTCCATCTGACTCGTAAAAAAATTGTTAACATCGTAACAACATAAGCAAAAGAAAATCTTAGTTATGAACTGCATGTCCCGCCCCGGGACTAGGGCCCGGGGAAGTACGTCTAAAATCCTCTACGGTTGCAACCTTACTCGTTCTCACACCCGAATGCAACATCTTCCCACTTCCCTTCATTCTTTCGGCTTTCACCACACGCCTTGTGTTTGAAGCGCATCGTTTGCACCTCAAACATCTCCCATGAACACACCTAAACTCACACGCGAGTAACATTAAAACACACAAAACCGCGCGATAACTCTTTGCCATTTTGCGCAAATCAAAAGAGAGAGTTAATATGATTAATGTATATGTTTTTGTTTGGGTAGTAGATATAGAAGAAACTGTTGTGGTATGTATATATATAGTGGAATGAAGTTAAAGTGAAACAAAACATGTGAAAATGTCCATAATAATGGGGGGATTCTATTGAAGTGTTGGGAGGATGTTGTGTGAGTAAAAGGTAAAAAGTTGAAATGGATGGTTTAGTTTTAGGTTCTTTTTTTGGAAAATCTTAATATTCTGCTTGTAGATTATTCAATCTCCCTCGTACACTAGTTTCTCATTTTTATTTCTTCTAAAATATTGTTCTTTCTAGAAGTCGAGGTGTTTTGAACGTCATATAACTCTAATAATTTTTTAAATAATAAAAGTATTGAATCTTAAAATATTGGATTTTAAGTATTAGATCACAACCGTCATTTGAGTCTTGAGAAGAGAAAGCGCCATATGATCTATTGAAACGTATCATTTTTTATCGGAATATATCATTGTAAGATACTAAGTTTTTCTAACATTTTCCCATATATAATGTAATCACTTATTAAGTGGAATGAAGCTACCATCTCTGCTAAGGCACATATTAAACTACAAACGCTAGACGTCGCCACTTAATAAAAACCCTAGACAAGGCAGTGTGTCTTGCTGGCGTGCAATGAAAAAGATACAAGGTTTTGCAAGAAAGGGCCTATGATACAAGTCTTGCATACAGTGTAAGAGAGGAAAAATCTTGCTTTATGCAAGAAAGGGTTAATGGCATACCTATATATTATGAATGGAACACTGGTTGTATTGTGGATGTTATGAAAACTAACTTGGCTACAATATGTATGATAAGATCATGCTATGTCATGATACGTTATTATCATGATAATAAATGTGATATGATATGTTACGATGAAATGTCTGAATGATGTTACAAAACGTTATAAATGTCAAGCTATGTTTAAAAGTAAAACTAGAACTCATTTATCAACGTTAATTTTTTTAATATGTATATTCAGTTGAACAGGTAAGACAATGAATAGTGAAAGCTTGACATTGAAATAAGAAGCTACCCGACATGATAAAGACGGACATCCTAACTTCAATTGTTCTTAATGACTTACCGTGTTATGTTTTAAGACAATTCTTTGTGTAAAGATATTCATGTCCTACTGTCATGAGTTTATGAATATTTAAAGTTTAAGAATTATGTTTCTGATGCGTAAGTCCAACTCTTTCTATATTAGTATTTTGGCAACAAACCTTAGTAGTCTTGTTACTTTACTGTTTAGGACCTTCGTCAATCTTCAACCCAACAAATCCCTTGGTGATTCCCCTAGCCTCCAACTCTCCCACCGAGATTGGTGAATCGAACGACTGTATTAACAAACAGAATGTAATCTTTGATTGTGAACAACAAAGTACGAATACACAAACTTTTAAATTACAAACTGACACATGTATCCGACCCTTGATACCGACATACATACTCTGTTTTTGTTCACGTTACAACTTTAATCTGAGGGTGGCCGGTTGGGACCTAGTGGTAAGAGAGGAGTTTTACGACCGGAAATTTTTGATTATGGAACAATTGATCTTTAAAAAAAAGTCCTACAAGCAATTCCATTTGACCACCCTTAGGGAGCGTTTGGTTGGAAGAATGGAATGGAATGAAATAGAATTGAGAAACTAGTATAATTTTCAAGTAAAATTATGTTTGAGTGGGTAATGAAATGTAAACCCAAAGGAATGTTTCACCTTCAAATTTCCTTGGTTGTAGGATTTCAAATTCCCTCTCTAGGTGGAAGGATTTTGAAATCCCACAATCAAAGGAATTTGAAATGAAACATTCCCGTGGGTTTACATTTCATTACCCACTCAAACATAATTTTACTTGAAAATTATACTAGTTTCTCAATTCCATTCCATTCCATTCCATTCTTCCAACCAAACGCTCCCTTAAAGTAAACACGTACGGGTCTTTAATCATTTCGACTTTGGGCTAAAACATACATACAAAATAAATTGTCTGGACTCATAAGGTTAAAAATTTTAGTCTCAACATTCTTAAATCTACACATGCACACGTATCGGTATCGTCTCGTATACATTCTTTTAATATAAAAAATAAACTCTATATAATTTGACGATGGATATTAGTTCTGACAATTGTATATACTAAGCACTAGCTTAGTATTCCGTGTATCACACGGATTGAATAAATAAAATATTAAATAGTTAGTAAAAAAGTTTTTAATTATAAAACCATATTACGATTAAAATTACCTAAAATAATGACTATAAGTAATAAAACAATGATATAATTTCCTTTAAACTTTTGTATTTTAATTTTTTATTAGACTATCGAAACATGTGTCCTAAATCAAACCATTTTAAAAAATGTCATTTTATAAATAAATTCTTAATATAATCCGAATTTTAATTATTATGGTTCAAAAAATTTTATTTTCTAAAAACAATACTTTTAAAATATTTTATATTTTTAAAAAAAGTTTGATATTTTAGAAATATTACTTATGTTATACAAAAAATTATTTCTTTAGATATTGCATTTATAAAAAGACCTTTTTTTAATTTATTAAAAATTATTTTAATCTAAAAAATAATTAAATAATATAATTGGTAGTTAGTATAAATATTTGATAAGAGAGAGAAGCGATAAAATTAAGTTTAAGATGTCTAAAATTATGATAATTAGGCGAGATTTTTTATGGGGCGGAGACGAAAACAACAAGAAAATTAAGTGGGTCAAATGGGAGAAGGTTTGTGCCCCAAAATCTGTTGGGGGCCTGGGGCTCGGATCCTTAAAACGCTCAATCTAAGCCTTCTCTTCAAGTGATGGTGGAGATTTAATTACGAAGGAAACTCACTTTCGAAGTTAGCTATTCGGAATCCACATATCACCTATTCACCTCTTGCTACTTTGCGAATATGACTTGGGCGTACATTACAACATGGTGTAACCTCCCACCAATCTTTGCCTTCACGGTACGGGATCTGCTCGACTTGCACAAATCTATTACATCCATCCCCAAACTACAGTCAGCCATCCATGTCATCATCCTCGCTGTAATATGGTGTCTGTGGAAGCTCAGAAACAGTGTCGTATTCAATGAGTTACAATCGTCATTGAGCAAACTCTTCATCGACATTAAGTGCACCAGCTTCCTGTGGGTTAATTACAGATCCGCACACCAGTTGGAATGGTCAGAGTGGAGCAGTTTCATTATTTAAGATGGACAGTGGCTTACAAATTATTGGTACGGATGTTATCTGCAGTTGTTGAAAATTTACATTCCATGTTTGTTCCTTTGCTTGGCCACCTCTAGCTTCTTGCTAAAGTTGTATCTTTAATAACAATATTTTGCCTTCCCAAAAAAAAATTATAATACATAGATTTCCTACTACTAAAGTTTAATTTCCTCTTTGACTCAACCCAACAGTAAAACTATAAGAAGTTAAGAACTATTATTGGTTATTTATCATTTGTTTGCAATTTTGATAATTGGATCATCGTATACCTCATATTCAGTGACTGTTCTGAAATTTCTTGGTTAATTCTACTTTTCCAACTAAATTGTTGTCAACTTGGATAATTTGAGAGATGTGAATAACACTTTCAGATCGAAATTATTCGATAATTCATTCGGATATCTCAATTGGATATAACTCAGATTTGATCAATTACTTACCATGATATTGTGTGCGTATTTGTGAACCAGAAGAAGAGGATGAGAGAGAGAGAGAGAGAGAGAGTGAGAGAGAGAGAAGAGAGAGAGAGAGAGAAACCAAATGTTTGCAATTTGATTTTTGGAGATTGGGATCCAAAACTGCCATTTGGCAGCTTTCATCATATATCATAACGGCTTAAATATTACGCATTTTTCAAACCCGGATTTCACATGTTTAAGACATTTTTAATAAATCCATTTTTATAGAAATAAAAATTTTTTAAGCTGACCTGACAGCTCGGCCCGAGCCAGGGCTCTGTCCCTTGATCCCGCCAGGAGCTGCCGCCCCTGGACCTCTTACTGATGTAAATCAGTCTAGTCACTTATGAATTTATGAATAGGCCGTAAAAATGGTACTAAAGTTAGATCTGTTGGCCGGTCGTGGTCATGAATATGTTATAACTTATATTACTTTGTTTAAATTTAAATCTTATATTAATTATAATAAATTAATGCATGTTTCAGACTTCTTACTAATTAATAACTACATCGGAAATATAGACAATAGTATAATCTAGTTGATAGAAACTTCATATATCTGGACATTTGGGTAAACGAACTTATTGCCAGATTCACTGGTATCTACTAATATCACAGTGAAAAGAGCCAATTGAATTTTATATAAAAAATGGAATTCAATATTTTTACATCCAATCAAGGTCGGCTTAACATTTTTTGGGGCCCCAATCGAACAAAAAAAATAGGGCATTTTCCAAATTTTATTTTATTAAAACCCTCATTCTTTATCTGGTCTTGAGACCGGCAATAATAAACTAAAACATTTATTGTTTGCAGAGTTAAATTTTTTTAATTATATATTGTATATGTATACATGTTTTGATTAAATTTATTTTTCTAGGTTTATATGATGTAAATTCGTTAATGAAATATTCATATTTTTTTAATTGGAGCTTTATGGATTTATAGTGAGACTCAAACTTTTAAAAATTTGTGGATTTGTGATTTTTTAAAAATGCAGGCCCAATATTTTTTTAAATAGGTCCCTTAATTTTGGAAGGCCCCAGACCCAATACACCATTGTTAACATTATTGTGCCGGCATTGCATCCAGCAATATTTTTTTATTACCAAAGAAAATAGCCAATTGTAATTTACGTGTATTACAACTTACAAGCAATATAAGCACTATGTGTGGTAGATTTAAGTGGTCAAATTCGACCACAGTCTTCGAACAAGTACTGAAACTGTTAGAATAGTAACTGTATATAGTCAAAATTGATAGTCAAAAGTCAACGTAGTTAGCTAGTGCGCCATTAGTTTGTTAAATCTGCACTCTGTAAATATCACTTTGCGTGTCATTTTACAGAAGAAAACACGATAGGATGGAAATCACTCCATTTACCTTTATGTTTTTATAAAGTATCATAAACGTTTATGGGATTGATTTTAAGTATGGGAGCGTTTGGTTAAAAGAATGAAATGGAATGATATGGAATTGAGAAACTAGTATAATTTTCAAGTAAAATTATGTTTGAGTGGGTAATGAAATGTTAACCCAAGGGAATGTTTCACCTCAAATTCCCTCTCTAGGTGGAAGGATTTTGAAATCTCACAACCAAGAGAATTTGAGGTGAAACATTCCCTTGGGTTTACATTTTATTACCTACTCAAACATAATTTTACTTGAAAATTATACTAGTTTGTCAATTCCATTCCATTCCATTCCATTCTTCCAACCAAACGCTCCCTAAGAGTTTTCATATAATGTTTGTAAACTGGACCAGATATAAAACTAATTGCTCAGTCATCCTATCAAACCGGAGTTAATTAAACGGATGATGTTATAAATATTCCATATCTATATATGTGTGTGTGTGTTTTTCGGGCCGGGGGAGGGGGGGGGGGTTCTATGCCGAACACTAAATATTACGAGAAAACACATGTTTTTCTGCAACCTTAAAAGATTTTAAAATAAAAAGAAAATAATAAAGATTTAGGTGTTGTTTGGCAACTTCTGAATGGATAAGTGCTGAACGAATAAGAGGTCTGAACCAGTAAGAGGTCTGAACCAATAAGTGTTGAACCTAATTAAGCCTGTTTGGTTGGATATCTAAATACATGATTCTAGAAAGGTTTTATCAACCAAAATCAGGCAAAGATAAAATCCCTTAAGTTATATGCTTCTCCCTAAGCCAAAATCAGATTGATACAAAGCCAAAATCACACCATTTTAAGCCAAAATCATATAAGCAGCTTGATCCAAAGCCACAAAATACAAAGGAGCATCATGTAAACATACCGCGATGTTCGAGATGAAGGAGGCGGTTGTGAGATCAGAAGGATGGATTTGATGATTCGCTAGATCAGCAGCTCCGGTGGGTGTGGGTGTGGTTCGACTTGAAGGAGGCGACCGCGACTTTGAGATGGAGGTTCGACTTGAAGGGGGCGACGGCGTGGTTCGACTAAAGGGGGCGGCCGCGAGAAGTAGGGGCGGCTGACGGAGGAAGCACAACGGCAGAGGGCGGCAGCCGCGAGGTTTCGAGCTGAAGAGGCGGTTGCGACTTTGAGATGGAGGGGCGGCGGGAGGTGTTGCGATGGTGATGGCCGGCGAGCACAATGAGGGGATGGTGGAGGTCGATGGCTGCTGAGTATTTTGGGTCAGATATTTGAGCATGTCTGACCTAATAAGAGGAAGAATAAGACCTTTTATTCAATAAGGGGCTGTTAATCAAACACTAAGGTCTGACCGAGTCAGACCTTTGCATCTGACCAGTGTCATTAAGACCCAAACAAACACAACCTTACTATTTATTCATCTCAATCTTGAATGAAAAAAAAGGAATATGAACAAATTTCATTTATGTATATTACCTACACATAATATACATATTGAAAAATTTAATTTAATGCATTCATATATATACAAGCATATACATTTGTAATTTTAAAAATATAAACTATCAATAAAAAAATAAACGATTTAAATTTGTTCTTGTAATATTTTAAATGAACCTCATTCTATCTGTGTTTGTATATATAATAGATTTACTATTTACTATTTCAAAGACTTAAGCAATTAACTAAAAATAAATTTTATTAACAAATTTTAAAGGAAAAAAAAGGTTGAAATACCATTTGACCAGTTTGAAAGTCGTGTTCAACTGCTCTATTTAATCTGATTGGTTTAAATGCAAACGCTTTATTAAATGATTATAAGGTTGATTTTAAGAAAGACTTTTACATATCCTCTCAACTAAGACGACACAAAAATGCAAAATCCTATCGCTTTTAAAACTTAAAAATAATAAAATGTTAAAAGTCTACTGTAGTAGCTGTTTTTCTTGTTGTGTACGGCTTTTGCATGGGGGCCTCTCAAGTTTATATGCCAAGAAACTAGCATACATTTTCACTTTTTCTTTCTTTTTTAATTTAGTCTCCAACAACATTTACATACGTGCACTCATAAAAGACACCACCACCAACATATTGCTTTGTTGCAACATCGTACGAAGCTATGTGGGAGACATGTTCTTTCCAAACTCACAAACATAACGATCCGAATCGGATTCCATTATGTTAGAAAAGATGATCGCGTTATGTTTGTGCAAATTATCAGATATTTTGAAGCATAAACCGTTACAACATGATACAAGACAAAAGTTAAGAACACTTGAAAATGATCACACGACATCAAGAAATTAACTTAACACACTACATTTACAAGAATCTACAAATTTCAAACTTTTTAGAACAGAGAAGTGATATGAAAAGACATGACTCGATATCTAATGACCAGCGCCAGGGCTGTGACCGGGCATGGTGTGGCGAAAGGCGTCTAGATGAACTTTAGTCGCTTTAAGTGGGACTTGGTTTGGGCTTTCGAAATTTCCTTTGGTTGTGGTTATTTCTTTGACACATCTTGAAGTTGCGTGAGCAAATTGGAACGCGACGTTTGCAAGACATAGAGCGAGTAACAAGTAACACAAGAACGTTATACTCAATCGCGCCATTTTGAAATTTAAGAGATGAGAGTTGTGTAGTGAGAAAACTGAATCCTAATTGATAAAAGAAAGAAGATATGATTCTTTATATGTCATGAGATTGAGGGAATTTATAGAGGGTGGGGTTTGGAAAAAGGTACGAGGTCGTGTGGTCCCAAATCTTGGAATTTAGTGTATAAACATTTAGCATTTTTCTAACACACGTTTTTAAATCTACTATTAAAGTCCATCTATAGACATTCGTTAAGTTCAATACACATTATAGTCGCCCTTCACACATGCTTGATATATTGTGTCATTTGTATTTATGTATATCTATGCGTATGTATACATACGTATATAATATAAGATACTTATGAATTAATTATGCTAGGAGTTTGAAATAAGATATGTTTTTGCGTAAAACGTCAATTTTCTTTAGTCACTTCTAAACTTGATCAAATAAACCCTGATTGAACTCATTCTAGCGGTGTGGGAATTGACTCGTCAATTTCTATCATCTTACCTTTTAGAGTTTAGTTTTAGGTTTAGCTTTTACGGTTTAAGGTTTACGATTTAACTTTAGGGTTCAGGGTTTAGTTAGATTTTAGGGTTTAACTTTAGAGTTTAACTATTAGGGTCTAACGATCTGGTTCCAACGCTGCTGTAATGAGTTGAATTATAGTTTGTTTGAGGCGGTTTAGGAGTGACTAAATATCATTTAAATTACTTTTAAGTTCAACATCTCTCTAGACTCTAGTTATGGTCGTCATGCCTCTTGTATCATTAGTTGTTAGTTCTCAGTTTATAAGTACATATATATGTGTCATGTTCATATAAATGTTATATCTTTTAGTTATAATATGAATATCCAATCAACATAATAAGCTTGTACCTCGTATATTTATTTATTTTTAACTTTTTTATATCACAAAAGGTGGGATCTATAATATAGCTTAGGATATTTTATACTTTACATTTTATGGCAAACATCACGGAAACATTGTATGATATAAATGTAGGTTTGTGGTCGACAAAAGCCTGTCCAAATAAAAGGCATTGTTCAACTCCATATAACCAAACACTCAAAAAACCACTTGTGTTTAGCTCGAATTATCCAAACATATACAACGTCATTCGTGTTTCAATGCAACTTTGCCCTTTTTCTTCTTCTTTTTTTTTCTTTATGTTCCCATTTATTTGAATTTTTGCGTTTTCAACGGCAATTGTTGTTTATTTGTGTGTATATTTCTAAGAATTTAATTTAGATGTAATCTATATATTGAATTTTATAAAATATAGAAAATTATTCATAAACTATATAAAAGTGTATAAGTTAAATCTCATATTTTGAGTAATCTTAATTTTTTTTGGACAATAAATTCTTTTTATTTTTAAATATCATCGAACTTTTCACTTACAAAGATTTAAACTAATTCTATTTGTAAGGGGTAATTACAAGGCCATAGACAAACAAACTAAAAAAACAAAGCCAACATATCCCACACATCCAATAGTCAATTACTCAATTGTAATGTTTGGGAAGGGTATGATCGAGGCAAGCCTTACCTTTTTTCTACCGAAAAAATAGACTGTTTCCATGAGATCCTCCCACTCCTAACACTTTTGAACATATATGTGAAACGTCTTCAAATTCTAATTTTACAAACATTTTTCCATCCATCTTTTTTTATGACGTTGTTAACGTTTAAGTTTATTTCTTTTCTCTCTCACATCAACTTGTTTCTCTTAGAGGGGAGGGAGTGCCCTCCGTAACGGCACGAAAGAGGTAAGGTGGCTCCGATCTTACACGTGGCAAAGCAAGGAACACTATCGTACCCTGATGCAGAGGCTCTCAAGAGTCATGTCACACTCGCAGTAGAGAATGAGCAGAGGAGAGAGAGTCGTGGCTTGTATATTGTAACTTAAAGGTTGTATATTTAGTGAATAGTCGCTCAAATGAGAGACATTTACACCTCTTGTGATTTGTATGCGATCTTCCATGGTGAGTTGCCTTTTCTAATTCGCAAGCAGGGTGCACATGGGTCAGTTTTTCAGATTGTTCGATTTACCTGAATCGTGTTATTCATGTCTTGAAATTTAGAAACTGAATTCGAGTTCCAATAAGTTCGAATTTGATTCAGATTCAAGTTGATTCGAATAACCTATATGAGGATAAAAATAAATAATAATAAATAATAAAACTATATAATGCAAATTCGGTTTGGTTCGGTAGGTATACTACAACGCCATAGAGCGTTAAACACCATTCCCTTGGGTGTTAAGAAGGTGAGACATGAGTGTGCTAACATGCATTAATGTCTGGGGTAAGATGGAATGAAAAAGAATAAAATAAGTAATATGCTGTCTACGTAAAATTAAAGGGCTTTAGAGCACATCTCACACCTTAAATGTAGTTTAAAAGGCATGGCTTAAATAAGCTATCAAGGCTACGTACAAAAAATAAGCAAGCTCATGAACATTGTCATTTTTCTTTATACAAGACAATACACAGTGTTTATTCTATCATGATGTCAATAATAATCCAATACACAAGATCATTAAAAGTTCACATGACATCATGAACTAAATATAGTGTTTTCTACAACAATTGCTGTCACTACGGGTTAAAGTATTCCCCAGTTTTGGTATAAGTATTTGTATGGCACAAATAAATGAAATAATGTACGTTAATTTACGAAAACACAAATCTTCTGACAAATAGGACAAGACGTGTGTAATGTACAATTGTACATACATGCATACATAATACATATTACGCAAATATTTGCTGAATGACCGTCTCAGCGTTCCCGTTGTATTGTGCTAGGAGATGTATAGCATCAGCCCTGGGCAAAGCAAGAAACTCCTGCACATATATCACACCAAGTTATTGTGTTATTTATATAGACAGATAAATTATTAGCCGAAAATAAAATATTATGAAGAAAGCAAAAAGTGATGACGACTCACCATAACTTTGAGTATTGCGGTTTCATCAGATACAATTTCTCCAGTGGATGACACTTGCGCGGGACTGTTGCCATCTTCATGCATTTTGCTGCTGGAAGTTGCAGTGCCTTGGGAAGATGTATTATTGCATACATCAGCACTCAAAGACTTGGAAAGGCTATCGGAGAGCAAAGAAGAATCGACTTGTTTCAAAAGATCGATTTTGAGCAAACTCTCAAAGTGGTCTTTACACATTTGAAGCTTAAACCACTCGCTATGCGTGTGAAGGGTGGCTCTTATTATCTTCATAAGCTGAGGTTCTTCGATGCCCAGTTTTCTACCTATTGCAACCTACTCGCAGCAAATATAATACATGAAAAAGATTATCACCTATTTACATTGGACCTTATCTATCAAGGGAAGTAAAATCAACATTAAAATTGTTCAATAGATCCAAAACAAAATTTAGCAGCTTCTTACTTATTATTAAAGCATACTCATGACACATGAGAATGATCTAAAACAACTTATCAAGAAGGGTATTAAGAAACGTTACATGTGGACATGCATCAGAGTCAAAACCCTCAAGCACTCGGTGTGAAAGTAACCAACCTTTTAATCTTTTATGTAACAACTCAGTATTATTCCTACTACATGTACAAAATCCATAGGCAAAACTAGGCCTGTCAATGGGTAAGTTGCAGATTGACTAAGGACCTGACCCACGACCCAATTAAATGGAGACCATTACCCACCTAATCAATATAAATGGAACCCAGATTGAATCATGTTTTATATCTTCTTACTACTCATCTTCACCCACCAGAACCTCCCTACGCTGCATCCCCCACTCACCATCATGTGCAACCCC
Organism: Flaveria ramosissima; assembly: GCA_025215565.1. Taxonomy (NCBI): domain Eukaryota; kingdom Viridiplantae; phylum Streptophyta; class Magnoliopsida; order Asterales; family Asteraceae; genus Flaveria; species Flaveria ramosissima. Next base: position 8,181,944 of record CM046043.1, on the reverse strand, counting down.
CTGTCAAACCACTCATCCCAGCATCATTCCCCCCAACAATGTTACTTTAACTAAATACAAGTTCATAGTGATAATAATATATTAACATTCGGATATCAATTATAATTTATTGCTTATGAAATTAAATTTTTATTTGTTAAGAGAGTGTAACCGTATTTAAGAAAAGAAAAAGGAACATCTATCATTATAAAACAATTATGTTTTTAAAGTCAATCCTAGTTAAAACCCATCATGATGTCAAATAAAGCATGACCTGGCATAAAACCATTAAAGTTTAGAAAACAATGATTGCCTTATAAATGATCACAATCAAATAACAGTACTGTCATGAAATCAATTGAACTTCACAAAAAAATTGTAAAATATCGATATATTTCAAAATTTCTGACAGTTCTAGAAGAGGCATCCTACTGAAATTTGGTTTCGACCAACAAATTTTTAAAATTCCGTTATGAAATCGTGGTTTTTAAGATTACTGTCAGAAAACGTGTTGAACTTACAAATTACTCATGATAAACAAAATGTATTTCAATAAATGCAGTCACGTTAACATGTATAACTAACAATGACAAAGAAAATTTGAAAAAGTATAAAACAACAGATTTAAAAGGAAACAGAGAAGACAAAAGTAATAGACGTGAGGTGGTGTAGAGTAGAGTGGAATGCGTGAGGGAAGTGGCGAGAGGTTCGAAGGGGGAAGAGAAGGAAAAGCGCATTGGTGGTAGCAGCGTCCTAAAAAGCATGTGCTTCGAGGTGATAGGGTCCCCAAAGCTGAAGCGAGAAGCAAAGGCACATGCAACATGGGGCGCGCTTGTTTTGCATTCTGGTGTTGGAGCACAAAACAAGAGATTTGTATCAATTTATACTATAACACACACATGCATATATATCAGTAATAATTTGGTTTGTGCCATTTGATTGTGCGTACAGGTAGCTCATGCACAGAGGACCGACTCCAATGTCCTACAACATTAACTACTTAGAGGTGAGAAGTTGCTTCTACATTTTTAGGCACACCACACATACTTCTAAACATATGGTGGTAGGAAGGATCTTAAGTGGGTTATGCAGCCACAATACCGACATAGTACATAATGATCTCATACATGAGCTTACAACACAGTCAAGGTACATAAGACACACATGCATTCAAAAGAATAGTTTTCAGGATTAAGACCGTTAAACTAATACAGCAAGAAAAATAAACATGGTTCTCCAAACAATTATAAGCAATATGAAGAAAAATTAATTTCGAGCAGCATTGACCAAGTGGGGAATAGGATCTACTAGTATCCAATATTAACAATAACAATATCACTTTATTCTAACAGTCATAATAAGAGCATATAAATTAATAAGAAAATAATTACCTGGAGTGAAGTGGAAAGAGCATGAAAGGGCAAGCTTTCCCCAGAAAATTTTTCATTAGGTGTAAGAAAGGCCAACAAAGTCTCCTTTAAGGGCTTTAGGAGAGCTGGATCTCTTGTTGCTAAAGGTCCCAAATGAGAAGAAGCAACTTTTAGTGCACGAGAATTGTCACCCGCGTTCACCAGCTTCAAAAATTCAATCTGGAACCAGTGCCAAAGGTAAAGGTCAGCAGTTTGCTTTATAAGTATACTAGGGTAATTTTGTTTTTTATATTCAGTGGTTAAGGCCAATAAGACTAAAAGCAGCTTAGTCCTTAAAATAAGCAATGTACAAAACCACTTAAGTTATATTATAATTATTATATTATGTTTTTTACATCTGGTTGGGGTGGCAGGGAGATTTAACCAGATAAATAGATCACTTACCCTTTTTAGCTGGAAGAGAAGAATATAATTTTGAGTAAAAAATGTAGGATCCATTTCATTTATTTCTTCTACAACCTCTGCAGCCATTCCTTTGTTTGCCAACTCCTTCACTGCTAGCATAATCTCATATGTCTCCTCTTTATCGCCACTAGCATCTACAGCAGATGATATTTCAGATACCTGCAGCACAAAACTAAGTCAAATTTCATTCACCAATAATAATAGACCCAAATATCAAAGCATACTTGCTGCTCCTCTGATATACAGGCACTAGCTTGTACTTCATGCCTTCCCTTCCACCTCTTACGTTTGTTCCTATCACCGATTCCCCGACTCTTATTTCTTTGAAGGACTTTAGAAGCTTTATGTCGATACATTGCACTGGTACTGCAGTCTTCATGGCTGCTGACTGTGCTACCACAAGGGTATCGTTCTTCAGCTTCAGGATTCTGAATGCTGACGTCACCAGTTCCAGGTGAATCCATGTCAGTGTCAGCAAGCTTACTCGATCCACATCTGACTTCAAGAGAGAAGTCTGCAGACAAAGTAGATTCTGATTCTGTTTGGTTTGAAACTGATTGTGTTCCTTGGGCTGTAGAAATGTGGAATTACAAGTAATCAGTATGATAAATTAAACAGTGGGAACTGTAAAAAAATTTGGGTGTAACTCACAAGTGTTTGGACCACCAGAGTTGACAATGCCCCTATAGACGCAGTACTCGTGAATGAGTTCATCAAGCATGGTGATGT